>JANHGB010050970.1:0-10025 GCA_026283785.1 Coracopsis vasa | reverse complement strand
AAAGGGCAGAGCTGCCTCTTTATGTTGCTTGAGGATAAAGGCCCCGAAGCGCCAGACAGACAGGCAGTTTCTCAGTTGGGATACTGAGGAGGAAAGCGTGGTAAGGTGAGTCTGAAGGAGTAGGCAGTAAGCCGTTGTTTCTCTTATTCCCGTGAGAGTGGGATCGTGTCCTCCATCCGACTTCAGTTCTTAACTCAGAAGCTTGAAATGGGAGCGTAACTTATGAGCTTTGGGTTTTGGAGTTTTGTTGGGTTTTTTTCGTTTTATTTTGGTCTTTTTTTTTCATTATTAGTGTTTTAAGAGTGTTAATTTGATTAATTGACACAGAGATCCGTGTATCCGCAGTTAAGTTGGATCAGGACACAAATCCGTTCAGAAGCAGGGCCTAGGGGAGTTACCCCACTCCTGTTGACTGAGGCTTAGCTTTACCAGTTTGATCTGCCTGTCTCTAACTGCTGTCCGGTGATACAAGCATCAGGTTGTCAAACCGTACATAAAGAAAATGCTAGCAACTGGGACAAGCTCAGTGAAAGGAAATAATTTTCCCGGGATTCCTGGTGCTCCTGCTGAATTGACCTTGGTTTTAGCAATATGACATCTTTTGCAAAACTTGTGTAGTGTAAACCAGGCCACGGTGTGCCTAAGAATGTGCAAGATACAATAATGACAATAATCAGTGTTTTTCTCTAATGCACGGTCCGCTCACTTACTAAGAGGAAGAGGCCAAAAGAAGACAAGGGAAATTGACATGAATGTTACTTTAAGTCTCTGGAGAAATGATGTTAAATGTGAATGCTGGTACCTATTAGTAGTGGACAACTTTTACTAGCTTTTGTTTCCCAGATTCGGAGTTGTTACATTCAAAGCAAGTAGTAAAGGGGCTATTGTATTTAAAATCTGCAATTTTCATTGTTACAAGTGAGTAGATTGTAGTTTCAGATGTTGCAGATTTTGGAATATCAGGACTTTGCCTTCAGTCGGCACATTTGGGTTTTTTTTTTTCTCTGATATTTTTATGCCGTTTGCTTTGAGTACGCATGCTGAAACCAGCTGGTTTGAAAAAATACATGCTGCAGATGATAATGGGAGTGTCAGGATGTCTAATCAGCAAGCGTAATCACAGAAAACAAGCAGTGAGCAACTTGAGGGAAGAACACATCAGCTTTAAAGAAATTATACACCATCGTTCCATGTCAGCATCTCTCAGCTTTGCCTTCTGTGTGTATCTCTGTGTATCCCAGCCTTTGTTATCCAGTTTGTGCCCAAGCTCTGTCATTTCGATTCAGCACGTTATCCTGCTGCCTTCTCCAGTGTTGCCATCTCTTTTCATTAGCATCTCTTAAATCCTCTTTGGTTGAACGTCTTGTTACTGCATGTGAAATGTGATATAAATTACTTCTCATGTTTTCCTTCCCTAGCCATGTTGGATGGCTGTAATAGTTTACATTAAGTGGGTAGAGAGTGAATTTGAATGGGTAACATTCACATGTATGCACATGCACATATGTAGACATATTAAATATTTTATAGATAGTCATTCAGAAATGTAAACCACCTGTGTTTTAGCTGTATTCACATCCTTGTTATGTTCACTTTTAAGAATTACCCTGACAAATGAATGCACTGACAGAGACTATCAGATCATAGAATAGTTTGGGTTGGAAGGGACCTTCAAAGGTCATCTAATCCAACCCCCATGCAATGAGCAGAGACATCTTCAACTAGATCAGTTTGCTCAGAACCACATCCAGCCTGGCCTTGAATGTCTCCAGGGGTGGCACATCATTTTAGACAGTGGTGACAGAAGTCTTGCACAGAGTTTATTTGCTGTATAGAAACATATATAACTGCATGATGTTAACCCATACTAGCAACAGAAACAACATGATGTGACTTGGTTGTCCACTCAACTGTAATTTGTAGTTTACTGTGTTTTAATTTACAATGTTATGTTCAATATACACAGCTAGATTTGCCTGAACAGTTTCCAGTGTAAAAATGATACATTCATAGAAAATGGTCTGAAAAAAAAAAAATAATCTTGGAACCTTGAACTGTGTTATTAATAGTTCATAGATACAGAAAGCAAACTCAGTACAAATAATTCAACTTAATTAAAAAGTTGTTTTGCTGCTATAGGGTGCCAGGGACTCGGCCATCAAATGGATGAAGGATAATCATACACATTTCATTATAAAACTATAAATTATACCTATATGAATATGCAGTAGTCATTAATGCCAGCTGGCAACTTGCATATTTGTTTGACAGATCTTTAGTACTGTGTTTACTAAGATATGCGTATAAATTATGTGCATTTTCAGGAGGTTTCAATGCCACAGACTGTGGGGCAGAGATGTAGCAGTGAGTAGTGAAATTTGAAAAGTTTACTTTTAAAAGAGGTCATAGGATGTAAGAGTTGTTGATTTAAACTATTATTCATAATGATGCAGGAGGGTAAGGTGTTGCAGCCTGCTTATTATGTTTTCAACCCCTTGGGCTCGATCCAGCAGCTTTTATACAAAGCTGATTCACATGAGAATGTGCTGGAGTTAAACCTGCAGGTTAATTGGCAAACCTCCAAACCATTGCAGAAAAAAGTTGTACCTTGTCTTCAAATCACATAGTTGCTTAAAGATCAAGTATCCTGCCTTTGATGTATGTTTGTTGCCTGTACTGCTTGATACATTGGAACTGTAGACTGTCACACATAACGCACACAGCATCTGAACCACAACTATTACCAGGTGATGTAACAAGGATCATGTAGGTGGAGGTCAAATCCTAAAATAAATCCCAGAGACTTACCAGGGTTGAACCTGAGAGGCTCTGTGAGGATTTGGAATGTGTCTTAACTAAAATGATGTAAATGATCCTATGCAGCTTATCACTGCTTCCACAGCAAGTAGCAAGATGTTGTTGAAAGCCTCAAGAATAACAGTATATTACCCACCACACAAATACAGAAGATCCATTATGAAATCATATGTAAGGTCACCTTTTACTTTGTAACAGCGATACATATTTCACCTTGAAAAGCTGTTCTGTGAATTCTGTCACAGTTTCTGTCTGTAGTCCTTTTATTCTAAATAAATAAGCTTTAAGACTGTTAAATGGTGGTATAAAGAGCTTGCTCTGCATTCATTACTTGACAACCAATTATGTTTACTTCATATCAGAAATATTAATATTTGTTTGATTAGCAATTTTGAATTTAGTTAGGGTGAGTTAACATATTCTGCCCAACGTTGCTAGAGTAGCCCAAATGTGAACTCTCAATGCTCTTGAGAGGGAGACTATAGTTTTTTGCTACCAAGCATATGCCAGATTGTCTGAAAACCAGGCCAAAGAAGCTGCTCAGAGGCCTTGACTGCAGTGGGTACTGAAAACAATCATTCCTGCTGCTGTTAAGGTATGTGTTCTCAGAACCCTGCAAACCCATGGGGATGTAGGTCTGTTGGTAAGAGGTTCTGGAGAAAGGGGGAAAAATGTTTTTGGCTTGCTTAATTTGAAGCAGACTTGAAAAGTGTCTCATTTTTGAAGTGGAGCTCCAAAGCACAATGCAGTTTGCTGCAAATGGGTAAATAGACTTGAGAAACCAAGTTTATGCCTGTGAACTGGGTGCCGCCTCCTTTTGACATGGAGTTAGATGCCCTGTTATTTTCAGTCTCCAGTTTTAGCTTCAGTCATTTCATATTGGCTGGAGTATGTAGCTTCCTTCTCAGTGTCTTATTCCTGGTTACCTGGTTTTCTGCCTGCCTTCTGTAGGAAATCCACTGGATGCTATAGCCTCCTAAAATTCAGACACTTAAGCCTTTGTAAGTCTGGTTCTAAGTCTTTAATGTTACAGTTACAAAGAGATAAATAGAACCTGATTTTCAAAATTGAGAAATGCCTACATGAGACTGATGTTTTCGTATGTTACTTGAACTCTTACTTGTTGTCAAACAACTGGCTGTCTTGGTGACACAGGTCTTTTCTACCATACAGTGCATATAAAGTAGCTTGACACAAAATGTCAATTGCTACTGAATCCAAAAGGAAGAAGATAAAAGAGGACATAAACTATTTGCATTTGGAGTAGGGAGAGCTATCACTAATGTATAATTTGTAATATTTTTTAGTAGGATACTACATCTCTCCCATTTAGCTCTAGTTTCAGTCTCTGAAGGAATCGCTGAAAAGCAGTTTTTTTGAGTGTGGAATTATTATTCATCTCTTTCATTGGTAGCCAGGAAATAAACAGTGAGAAAGTATGTTAAAGTTCTGCTTAAGTCATTGGTAAAGGTGCCAGTCTTTCAAGAGCTAGGATTGTTTCAGATAAGTTCTGTTTTGCTGTCTGGCACTGGAAGATTCTTCAACCTAAGGCAGTTTTTGTTTTCCATAGTTGCAAGTTACCAAACTTGCTGTACCTAAAGATAAGGCACTTAGTTCTGGAGAATTAAAAATTACAAGGATACTTCAGTGATCCAGTTTGGTTGCCTAAAACCAGGTAACTGGATTCAGACTCAGAGGACCATCTGCCAGAGCAGAGATTCATGGGCAACCCATGGGAAGGGCCATGCTGGAGCAGATATCCAATGTGGAGGACCTCGCAGTGCATCAAGTAGCTATTTTCTGAAGGGAACTGCAAGACAGTGGAGAGGAGCCATGCAAGAAAAGGTTTTTCTGACAGGAACTGTGGCCCATGGAGGACCCACACTGGAGCAGGTTTATCCTGAAAGACTTCAGCCCATGGAGTGGACCTACACTGAAGCAATTTGTGACAAAGTGCAGTCAGTGCAAAGGACCCACACTGTAGCAGGGGAATGGTGTGGGGAGGAAGGAGCAGCAGAGAGGAAGCATTGTGGACTGACTGCAACCCTCTGTACTGCTGGGTGGGGTGCGGGAGTTGGGAATGTAGGAGTGAAGTCGGATCCAGGGAAAAAAAGAGGGAGGGGTGTGTTTTGTCTTTGTGTCTCACCTTCCAACTCTATTTTAATTGGTGATAAATTAAATTAATTTTCCCCAGTTTGAGTCTGCTTTGCCTGTGTTGATAATTTGTAAGTGATCTTTCTGACTTTATCTGACCCATGAGCTTTCTCATCTTACTTTCTCTGCTGGACAGCTAAGGAAGCAGAGTGAGAGAGCAGCCAGGTGGGTTTCTAGCAGCCAGCCAAGGCTAACCCACCACACTACTGTAAGAACTGTTTAAATACAAAGCTGAGCTCTACCCAGTTCTTAAAACTGTTTTCCAAACATCAGCTCTCCGTAGCAGTTTTAGAATTCTAGATCCCAGCTAGTTGGAGCTGTTTCTTTGTGGCCCTGCGAAGACTTTTTGGGAGACCTACGCCTCTGCAGTACTTTCCTGCTGGTTGACTCCTGATAGCCACCCCTATGCTCTTTTTAAGCTGCTCCGTAGTCTGTCGCTTGCCGGATTTTGGATCTGGCTTTGAAATGCTGATCTCCTCACTAGAGCAGTAAACACATTTATTGTTAGGAATCTTGGAGGCTTAGGAGGAACAAGTATTTCTCCTGTATCAGATAGCCAGTAATTTGTCAGAATTCTGTGTGCTTCATGCAGAGCCAAACCATGTTCAGAATGTCTCGCTACCTTCACTGTACCCAAATTACTGCTTTATTTATTTCTACCAGTCCTATGTTCTGTCTCTCTCTACCACAGGTGGGCCTGCACAACACAATTTAACAGTGAACCTTCATCCACTCTCCCTACCTCTTTCCAAAAATATATTCGTAAATTTTATTGCTAATAGTAGAGTTGTATTTCTGTGAGATTTTTACATCCTCCTTTCCTCCAGTCTAGTCCAGAGCAAGAGTTCAGACCACACTGTGTATTCAATTTGGATTTTGAGCTGAAATAATTGCAAGGGCTCTGAAATGAGCATAAATTTTGCCTCCATATTTTTATTGTGTAGCTTCTTATTCTTTGCCTTTCTAGGGTGGGCAAGCCCCACTTTCTATGTCCTTAATAATTCTTTTTATGCTTTTATTCTGCAGTATCTTTCTGTTTAAGAGAAGGACTAGTAGTGTTCCAGATAATTTTCACTGTTGTTTCATGGAGCAGTTTTAGAATTGTCTGTGTCATTGCCACTTTCAATGTGTACGTTGTTAGCTACCTATTATGTCAGCAAGCCTGCCCTGCACTGAGCAGGGCATTTCACTTAGCTGTACATACATAGTGTTCAGGTTCCCTTTCTGAGAGCTTCAGATGGTTAATTTTGAAGCATATAAGGCAGTAGGTTATGTATTTTTCACCTGTATTCACTGATTTCCATTTGCTTACATTGCATGTCACTTGCCGTCAAACTGATTGATCTAGTTGATGCAGGTCACCCTGAAGTTCCTTGCACTCTTTTTTTTCTCCTGCCCATAGTACTTTTGCCATCCTGAGATCTTGTTTCACTGCTCTTTCTTTTTGTCATCATCATTAATGAGAAATTTTTCTCTGGAACCCTGAGAAATATTGTTCTTAAACTTCTGTAGCAGTAAAGGTTTAATCCCATTCTTGCTTTCTGTCTTCTAAGAAGCTAGTTTTTTATCCAAAATAGTGTTTGGTTTTATATCCTATCATATCCTATGACTTGTTTTGTTTCTTTAGTGGCATAGCTTTTGGAAGTCTACTTAAGTTGTATACAAGTGTTTCCTGTATTCAGTGCTCCAGTGGCATACTTGAACCATTCCAGGAGATTTGGAATATCTAATTCTAGTATCTGTTAGTAGTGTCCAATTCCAAACTAGTAATATCTAATTTCAGGAAATCAGTAACATCAGAAGAAACTATTTCAGTTTGAAGTTTAAAGAAATACTGTACTTCATGTTTTTTAACCGAACTTTCAGAAATGGATGGAGAATTGTCAGGCCTGAAAATTCATATGTCACACCTACAGCGTTTGAAATATAGAAAGGCATCGTTCATTACTCTCCATGTTCAGGAGCAATGTGTCTTTTCAGGGAGATAATACATGTTGTTAGTAGCTAGTTATCTACATCATCCCTAGATTTCAGAAGGTTTTTATTATCTCAAACTTTTATTGTTTAAACAGTGATTGATTTTGTTGGAGGTTATAAACCAGGTGACCCTTGTCTAAGAACTGCAGTAGATAGACATCAACCTGATTATGGATCAGCAGAACTAATGACAGGGTTATTGTTGTGTTAGATGGCAGAACTACTCAAGATCTTAACTCAGTACTAACTCTGTGCTGGAAATACATACTTACTTAGGAAAAAGTTAATGCTTTGTTACTTATCTTCTGAATCATTCTTGTTTGTCCACCATCAAGAACTAAAATAAAGTGGAAGTTTAATGGGGATACATGGGGAATACATGACACTGTTCAGTGGAAGAGTAACAACTCCTCTCTCCCTCCTGCAGTGTGGTAGAGAATTGTATTATGATTATGAAAACCCCAATGAAATTACTTTGTTGAGCTTTAAAGGAGAGCAGGTTCTATACAGAGCAGTAAAATCCAAGCAGCTTATACCGTTGTACTCTTAAAAGTTATCTTTCGTGATACTTGGTATAGCTCAAAGCAGTGGAAATGAAATAGGCAGCAAAAGCAACAATCGGTAGGAAGGAGCAATTTGCTGCTGTGCCTTACTTTCTGTATATGCATGGTGGTTTGTCAGCAAGAAGCATGCTGCACTGTTTTTAAATCAAGTGTCTATGACAGCATGGCTACTTGTAGTTCTGTTGTCAGTTCAAGTCTTGGAACCTGGGCAGAGAGACAGAGTGTAAATTGTAGGCTACTTTTGCAGATTTTGGTAAGCTGAACTTTGAAGAAATCAGCAACAACAGAAGGAAAAACATGTTTTCTTTTTATCTTGAATTATGTTCAAATTAATATATGAGAAACTGTCTGTTTCTCAGACAGTTGTCTGGCATATAACAGATGTCTGAGATGTAACAGATGTCTTACATGTAACTCTCTCTCTGTTAATACTGTCTGTTACAGCAAAATAAATGTCCTAATCACCAAAGCACTATTGCATGTCATCTATCTAATTCTGTGTTATGGTATGTGTAGAAGCACAACTCTCTATGTAGCAGAAGCAGTAATAGAAACTAATATTACTAAATATAACTAAATAATAACTAAATGTAACCAAAAAAAAAAAAAAAGATGAAAATTTTTCCTGCAGATGAGATACCTTTGGCACATAGCTGTTTTGAAACCTATTCGTTTGACTGGTTTATTTTTTAATAGCAATGTTTGTCTCTTAAAGGCTGAATAATTTTAAAAGCCATGTTCATTGATTTATAATGGATATACATTAACATACATATAAATAATTTGGCAGTTGTTTTTTGAACAAACTTCTCCAGTTAACATTTTTATACATAGTTGTGTTTTTAGTTATGTTTTTAGCATGTCATCTGCACTTTAAGAATTAATTGTTCTGAGTAAGCAGTCAAATCTGAGAGCTGTTTGAAAGACCTCTCTTTGGTTTTTTATGTCAATGTGTAATAGAAATGCCCACTTTTTCCCCAGTAATACATATGTTAACCAGTATGTACAGGGCTCAGCTTAAGGTGAGACATAATTCTACACCAGTTGACCTACACTAAGGCAAAATTAGTAGTGGGAAATAGTAATCAGATATTCAAGTATTAAATGCCTAAGGGCTATTTCTACACTAATTTCATTTGTTCTGGGTAAGAAAAAACAAGTTAATATATTTTTTGGTTATCTTTCTAACAGAAACCTTCATTTAATGAGATTTTAAATGCAATTGCACTGTGGATAATAGATATGATAGTGTAGGTATTCAGAAAGCCAAGAAACTAAAAATAATACAGTGTCATGTAACCCTTTTCTTTGATCATGACGAATTTTGTTATACTTTTACTAGCACTTTTTTCTTACTAGTGCAAATAAATCAAGGAGCAGGTATGATACTGTGTGTGTAAATATCACTGGCTATTCTTCAAATGCTTGAAATTGCTTTTTGCTGTTCCACTGTTTTAATAAATCACTCTTTTAAAGTACTGAGCACATATCTTTTGCAAACTTCACAAAATGTTTTTTTCTTCCCTGTTTCAGCTGTCATTTGGATGTTGATATGTAAAGCAAAATGGCAAAAATCAACACCCAGCACTCCTACCCTGGTATGCACAGGCTGTCTGTCAGAACTACTGATGACGATGTTGCCAGGATTGAAAATGGCTGCATCAGGTAATACATTATTTTCATCAAAGTCAAGAGGACAGATTGCTGCATAGTTTGTGGTGTTGCACTAGCTCTGCATTGTGGGAGTGTTACATCATGGTGTTGTTGACCCAGTGTACTTAACTGACTTACCAATGTATATCCAAAGTAGAGAAGATACAGCAGCGGGAAGGTTGTCATGACTTCCAGTTTTGGAATCTATATTGCCTCAGGAATAAAGCCCACTTTTACAGCACTGGAAATTACACCAACTCATTAAGGAGAAAACTCTTTCTCAAGTCACCATGCCGATAGCAGGGTCTGTGCTTCCCCACAGAGACTCTGTGGGATTTGGAGAAAAAAGGATCCTCCCAGTGCCATGCATTGAAAAGCCTTAAGTTGTTTTTTTTAAAGGTAGCCTCTACAATTTGCCTAATTCCTGTCATAGGGAACATCTATGGTGTATAAAGAATAACAACAATTTCTTACTGGATTTTCAGAGTTTCTCTGTATGGTGGAACGGTAACAGTTCTTTTACATTCATCTTTCTCTAGTTTGATAATTTTAATGTGGCTGTTTAAAACGTGCCACTGAGTTTGCACTTAGATTTTACATAGTACCAGTCGTTTGTCTAGTCTAAACAAACCTTGTTAGGCCTGCAGGGAAGTGTGCAGCAATTGTACAGACTGGAAAAAGTGTTCTGCTTTTGGCTTGTGTCATGGTTTAAGCCCAGCCTGTCACTCAAGAAACCACGCAGCCCACTCGCTTCTCCCTCCCCTTTCCTCCCCCCCCCGCTCCTGGAGGGATGGGGAGGAGAATCTAAAGAATGTAACTCCCACGGGTTGAGATAAGAGCAGTCCACTAACTAAGATACAA
>JANHGB010050969.1:0-34395 GCA_026283785.1 Coracopsis vasa | reverse complement strand
ATACTGGAAGGCTGCTATGAGGTCTCCACGCAGCCTTCTCTTCTCCAGGCTGAACAGCCCCAACTTGCTCAGCCTGTCTTCATACGGGAGGTGCTCCAGTCCCCTGATCATCCTCGTGGCCCTCCTCTGGACTTGTTCCAATAGTTCCATGTCCTGTTTATGTTGAGGACACCAGAACTGCACACAATACTCCAAGTGAGGTCTCATGAGAGCAGAGTAGAGGGGCAAGATCAACTCCTTCGACCTGCTGGTCACGCTCCTCTTGATGCATCCCAGGACACAGGTGCTTTCTGGGCTGTGAGTGCACACTGAACCTTGCTCATGTTCAGTTTTTCATCAACCAACACCCCCAAGTCCTTCTCCACAGGGCTGCTCTGAATCTCTTCTCTGCCTAACCTGCAGCTCTGAGATTATTAAACTAAATCGTGTATTTTCTACTGTCCTATGTTTCAAAGATTATCTTCACCTTAAAAATGTACCTTTAAGAGGCATGCTTCATTTAATATTTCAGGCTTGAGTCTCCATCCCCTAATGCCTTTCGTAGCTGTCTGCTTCAGCTAGGCCTAATACACTGCTATTTAGATTCAATAACATTTTCAACTTGCCCTGCAGTGATAAAAAAAAAAAAAAAACAAAACCAAAACCAAAAAGGAAAAAGCCAAAAACCTTGCACAAGATGTACTGAAAAATGAATGAGAATGCTTATGAATAAAAAAAAATAAAAATGTTCTCATAAAAGAAAGCCAGGCCACACATTCAGAAACATTTCATTCTTGGCATACATGAACAATTTCTAACCCTGAAATTCTTTAATGATCAAACCTGTACACGCTGAGTTCTGCCTGTCAAATTCTTCCCATGATAATTCTGATTTACACAAAATATATTTGCACATACAAGAAACATGATGAGCTACAGACAGAATTCAAACCACTCATGCATGTCTTTCCAGTTTTATCTCATCACAACTACAGACAAGACCAAAAATGCAGACAGGTCGGCAATTCCTCAACATCACTAAGCACTCCACACCATGTGAAAAAGGGGAAACAACCCATGCAGCCCTGGAGCCAATGAAGAAAATTACATTCTACCACTTTCTGCCCAATGCTTTTTTTGTTGTTTGTTTTTTTTTTTTTTTTCCCTTTTCTTTTTTACGCCCCCTCCAAAGGGGAAAGGGAAGCGGAGGAGTGAAAGTGGTTGATAATAAGAGAAAAGCATTTTAGCAGAACTAGTCTCAAGAAAGGGAAAATCTTCTCTTCCATCCACTCACATTCTCTCACTTCTCTTCCTCCCTTATTTTTCCTTTGTTCCTCCTCCCTCTCCTACACATAGACCAGCAATCCAGCTTCACATCGCTGACACTGTCAGCTTGCACCACCTTCCCTTTTGCCCCAGTAACCCTTCGATCAGTTCGTGGGCATGGTGGCTCTTCTTCCGTACTCTCAGTTCTCATTTTGATCTGCTTTATCCCACGTACAGAGAAGCGGAACAGTATATATTTGGAAGACAGTCTCACCTCAGTGAGAAGGCACTCATTTAAAATGGGCTAGTGAAAAAAACGAAAACAAAACCAAAACAAAACTAGCAGATAAATACGTTCATATAAATCTTCACAATGTCAAAACAGGAATGGCATATAGCACCTCATGCCATCTATGGAACACGACAGATTAAGTCATTGCTTTGTTTTAAATATATTGAGGTTTGATTAGTCATATATTTCACTTCTAAAGTAATTAGTAAAGTTGCAAATTAAAGAAAGATAAAATGGATAAATCCATCAAAACTCTGCATACAAACAAGATGGGAGTACCTATGCTATAATTTACAGAGTATTGAAGACATTAAAATGCTGACAATTCGTTCACATGACAAGGACTGAAACAAGACATGAAAATGGCAAAACATCAATCAACTTTCATGCAAAAGGATGAAGCCATTAATTTAATCTCATTTGGTGATTTTTCTCCTCTCTGAAAGGAAACCACATTATCTACACAATCCCCTCACAGAACACAACCACTGGAAAAAGGAATTAACCGAAATAAACCTTCCAGGGAATCTGAAAAAGATAATGTTATCCTATTGGATTCCTCAATTTATACCCATTAAGTGGATCATATCTCAATTCAAATATTAAGAGCTTATACTTCCATCTAGAGCTATTTTTAAAATTCTGGAGTACTTAAAAAGGATGGTCAGATAGCAGTATTCCTTTTTTTAGGCCAAAAATCAGAGACAGCTTTATTGATCTGACCAAGTGCTTGCACAGACATCATGCCAAGGCTAGAAACAGAATCCATGTCTTATTTCACAATAAGAGGTAATACATACACACTAGTGACATTTTACATCTAAAATCTCCACAAGGATATTGGATTTCTTAAAAAACTGTCTATATTATTTTGTGGAAATCAAACACTCAGAATTGGAGAGAACTGATGTTGCCACTGCTTGATCCTCTTCTGTGTGAGTTTTATGCTGTATTTTATAATTTTAAATGAACAATGGCCTGCTATTTTTGGGCCCCAGTCATGACTGTGTAAGATGAAATGAATTTAATAAATAGCTACTTCACGAGATGGAGCAGGTGTTCTTTTTAAAAAATGTCTGCAATAGCACAATGGAAGAAAATATATGTAAAGTACACTGAAAATTATTGCTGGAGGTCACCTGAAAGGCTCCATCACCACCTTCAGACATTCACAGAGAAGAACGTAGACTGCTAGGAATCAGTGATACAAGGACTGCAGGACTAAATCTGAAAGTCTGAGACATTAAACATGCATACAGTTTAAAGTGTTAAAATTCAGGTGGCACCGAATTTAAATTCTGTCATTTTCTAACTTCGGAGAACTCGATTTCCCAATCTCACTTTTTTAAACATATTTGCTACTGCCATAACTTTTAAAAATGTTTTAAAAGCATTTAGACACCATGTCATATTTGATAAACTCATTTACAAAAGCCTGTAGAAGGTTAAATGAGCTGGAGACACAAGTTTATTCAGTGTGCCTCCATAAATTAGCAAAAAATTGTATTTAGGGATTTCAAATCCATCTGGAATTTGATCCAAAATATAACATCAAAGAGATAGTCTCTTTCAGTAGGCCAGTTTTTTTTCCCCCACCGGCAGTAAATGCTGCAGGCTAGATTTTTGGTATACACATGTACACACCAGCTACCCTGTGAGTGAAACCTTCGTTTTTCCTGCAGATTGGCATTTGCAGTCCTAGGCAAATCTCTGACTTTTGGCACATCCTCCCTCCCTCCCAGCTAGCCAGGGGGAGGCTGATGGAAGCTCTCAATGACAGTCACGCAGTGCACTGCACCTGATAACTCCTCCTGGTGATAATGCTTTCTATAGCAGCTCATTATGCAAACACAGCTTAGAAACAGTAGTAGCTCTGCTCGACAAGCACTGAGGGCACATTCTCATTCAGGGAGAGGGGCAGTGTCTAAGGCAAGACAATTGCAACCTCCCCTCCTTCCCCACTGCACATGCTGCTCTCATCTGTTTACCTAGCATTTTCATACTTTTATTTCTTGCAGGCTGCATCAACTGGAAAAAAATATAAATATATATATATCTATCTGAAAGGCTCTGAACTATGCAGTACTTATTTGCAAAAAAGTTCCCATGAGCTATAAAACAAAGATCTGAAAGTAACATTTAGATGGGCTTTTGGAGAGTTCACGACTGAATGCAGCTCCAAGACTCTTCCAATGAAATTCTTACACATTTCTGATAGAGAGGTATTTCACACCATGCCCAGAATCTTGACTCAAAACTATTATTGTGAAGGGGCTGCATAGCAGGATTGAGAATCAGTCTTAGATTGAAACTCTGGTTTAGTACCTACATTCCTTACCTATCACTGGCATTGACTAACCCTGGAAAACACAAGATAAAACTCATGTAGAAGTTCATGGTTTCATGAGTGTGCATTTGAATATTATTTTCCCCATTTGTATTGTGTTAAAGCTTGAAAGAATAGTATTTATAGGAAAATTCTATGATGCAAATAAAACCTGAAGTTATTTCAGATTCCTCCATTATAGCAAAAATGTTGCATGAGGTTTTGTTTTGTTTTTTCAAACCACACACAATTTGCACTCACTATGAGAATTTACTTTGCCCTGTAAAAATGAGGAGAAAAATAATGTGTCTTGCCTGTTATTCTTGTCTTTAGACAGCCAAAATTTTCACACACTCTTGCAAAAGTAATGATGCTAAATGAAAGCAGTATCTCTCCATCCAGATTCTCCTGAAGACTTCATGCAACTGATAAGAAAATGGTGCAATTATCAGCTGCAGTGGGTCCAAGCCACGTAAGGAAGATGAAGTAGAAGGAGTTTCAAAATGATGAAAAAAGGCAAAAAAAAATTTTCACATTGCTACAGAAACATGAACTCAATAGCTAGGTGCTAAGAGGGCTTTCATGGGAGTATGTTTGAGTACTAAGATAAACTTGTCTCTAAGGTAAAACAGAACAGTCAACACAGTAGCAAGCCTAGTTTGATTGATGAGCGTTCACACAGTAGCTTGCACCTTTTCATATAAGGAGGGGAACCATACACTTTCAGCATAAACAGGCAGAACAAAGTTCAGTGTGTGGGGTGTCTCCTGTCTGCTGCCATGGGCTGCACCTCTGATAACAAAACAGCTGAACTCTGTATACAGCAAGACTTCACGAAAATCCTAAAGGCTAGCCAATAAACTGCATCAGGCACTAGCGTTCTGGCATTCCCTTCACTACTGCTAATGAAAGTTTTAATTCCACTAGAGAATCAACTATTAAGTCATTTTGGGTGGGTAGGTGGGCAGGGAGGAATGAAGGAAATGAGGAACGAAGAAAAGAAAGAATGAATGAAGGAAAATTCTGTTTTCAGTTTGTGTTTAGATTTAGAAGGGGACCTGGAAGCCTGTGTATCAGAAGGGACATGACTTGCTTGGAGGGAACAATGCCTTTTTATCTCTTGAACAAAGACAGGAGAGGGATATGTTGGAATGGAGGGAAGATATCAATGTTTGGTTTCCTAGGTGATTAAAGAGTGGGAAAAAAACATAACCTAAAAAAAAAAAGAGAGAAACAGATAACAGTAAAAGACATACAGAATGTGAAGAGAAATTAAAAATCTGCAGAAATCAGCACTCTGACAGCAAATATCCTGAATATATACATGGATTAAAATGTTCTAAAGGTAGTTGGAGGTGGAAAGGACTATTTTCCTGTTAACTTAATTATAGTTCACAAAATAAAACAGACTGAATTGTGCAGATGACAGAGGAAGAGGTCCTGAGTTCTAATGCTATGTGGCACAATTTCTGGGTGACTGGGGACATTCACTTTTGTTTTCTAATTGGGTGTCCATATACACAACACAAATAATATAAATGTTGTCAATCTCAGATGTGTTTTGATGAATATTTAATACCTACACATTTCTTTGTAATTTTAAATACTATACTTGTATTAGTCTGACTTTATCAAGCTGAAAGTGACCAAACATTTTGTAATGTAATTCTAAAGCAAAATATTCTTAAAACTGAATCTATGGAAGACCATGTGAACCATGAAGTCATACGGAGACAAAGGACCAAATTATTAACAGAATATTGCTTACCTCCTGAGTTATGCCTACTAGGTATATTTTTGGCTGGTGGTTAAAACACTTGCAGTGTAATATGAAAACTATAGCCATTAGGAAACTATACTTCAAGTTGTGAAGCATTATTACACAATAGCATACATTTTAAGCTATTCCACAACACTAAACATGCTAAGACACCTATTCTAGGACACTTTATACTGCAGTTGTGTATTTTTAATGGTCTACAACAGTTAACAACAGAAAGATTACATCAAGACCAACAATCCACAATAACAGTGAAAAGCACATGGGACTTGAAACTAATGCCCCAAATCAAAGTGACATATATAAGTTGTGGCAATTTAATGTAGAAGGTAGCAAGAATCTGTGCTGTTCCAGCCATTGCCTCTTTCTTATAATCTATCCACAAAGAAGATGGAACAATCTGAAAGCTATACCATGAGAGCAAAATTGTAGAATCATGATTGCCTGCCTCACCACTTCATCTCTGGGCCTGATGCCTCTAGGGATAATTACTGACCGTTCATTTCTGTGAACTTAAATTATATCCTGACAATTCTGAACTGTACAGAGGGTCTACCTGCCAATTTGAGCTAACCCTTGAACAGTATCTATGAACCCTGGTTTTCTGCTGTCGTCCCTGTGTTCTGCACATTCTTCTCTCTTTCTACTTTATTCCCTGTTGTTTTCTTCTCTTCTTTTTTAATCTCAACATAAGAAAAAGCTGTCTTCACATCCCCAAACTCTCAGAACTGATAGACTGAATGCCCTCAAAATCCTAAAATTGACTGTGTGCAGAAGCCATCTTTTTAAAGCAATGAAGTTTCTCACCCAAAACTACCAGAGGAGCTGCTTTTAAAAGTGCTTGCATTCAAGGAAAGAGGATTAGACTTCCAACAGCAGGAGCATTTCTAGATTTCTATTAAAATGTCACCTTTTCCCAAATATTTGTTTTCTATCCTCAAATATCTCTTTAAAAACTGCCAAGCAGACTCATATTCCTTAAAAAAAGGAAAGAAAAAAAAAAAAAAAAGAGATTCTTTAAGGTTCTCTACACAAAAAGGAACCAGAAACACAATAAATATAAAAAAAAGTAATATTTTGTCTTTCAAATGCTTTAATTACCTTTTTTTCCCCTGCAGAAAAACTAGTTAGAAGTGGTTGTGGCCATGCAATTAAGGTGACTGAAACATCTTTACTTGAATATCACTCATGTTTAACTGCTGACTGTTTCATACTGTCGGAACAACACTAACTCTTTGGGACTATCTGTTCCTGTACAATTGCCATAACTGACAACTGTTCACATGAACAGTTCTCACTATAAAAAACAGTAATGCCCAAGAGCATAACTCCACACCACTGCAATTTTTACCATCCCCTCACGATCGTGTGGAGTTTTCCTTCTTTATGCCTGAGTGCTTCCTACATAATTATTTTATGTAGAACTCAAACTTTCAGCCCTTCTCTTTCTTTCGCTATACCTCTTAACAACTCCTGTGTCTGACAAGATCTCTTCCTTAATAGCATAAAGCCAACTGTAGCTCATGAGTGCACAGTGTGGAGTACAGGCTGTGATTATGGGCTGAGCACACTGCTGAGCAGAAGTTAAAATACACACACTTTTGTGTGCCTGCGTTTGACCTAGAAGAGGGAAATCCAGTTCAGAAGACAGAGGTGTAGGGAGTATAGTTATCTGGATATCAAATGAAGAAGGCAGGAGCAAAAGCTAATGAGAGCGACATGGGAACAGGACAACAAGGGAACAAAAGATTAGAGATCTGGAGAGGATGAAGAGAGCCATTATCTGTCTGTGTTGCAAGTATGCATGAAAGACATGGAGGGAAACACAGGGAAAACAGTATAAAGTGTAAAAGGAGAAAGCATTAGCTTTCTGTCTGTAAAAACATGCAAAGAATAATGCTATATAAGAAAACCACAGGAGCTTTGGAGAGCTTCCACATCAAAACCACATAACACAAAGATTTTTCTTCTGCTTATTTCCAGACAAAAAATGCTCCAAAAGCCATGCAAAGCAGACTGAAAAAATGAAGAAATGTGAACTCAAAAACTCACCAGTACACCCAGTAGTTAAAAACTTTTAAAAGATTTTTAATTTATATTCCTGCTCTCTATTGAATTGAATTTCCCACTGTTAAGCCACTTAATACAACTGTTTTAAACAGGATGGGTACTCAAATTTATTAAAATTTCATGTCGATGTTCCTAAATACAGTTTTAATTACCTGTTCACCCACATGTTGTTACTGCAGTAACAGTACTGCAGTAACTTTTTCTGCAGTACTGCAGTACTTTTTCACTCATTCAAAATTAACAATGACAACAGAAAGTAGTTTTAGCATAAGAAAGCATCATTTTTTCCCTCCTGCAAAATAATACCAGACTTCATCTGGTGTCAAGAATTCTGATAATAATGCTGACATTCAAAGAGTTGCTCCCAACAAGGAAAAAGATACTAAAACTAGTATCTTCTATTATTCAAGATTGCCTGGTAGTGAAAGGTAAACTGGAAACTTTCCTTAAATAATTGTTATACCACTATAAATTAGCTCTACCTAGATCAAGATTTATTGGTAAGCTTTTAAAGAAACTTTGCCTTTGAAATGACTCTTAAGAAAGCAGCATATTGTTAATGGGATGCTACAAGCTTACAATTTTTTTTTTTGTCAACCAGAATAAAAATCTTTTCTTAGTTTTTCATTTTACCTCCCTAGCATCAGAATCCTCTATGCTCTCTCACATGATTTCATTGACATTTATGCATGTACTTAAACATATGGAGCATCCCAAATATAAGTGTGTATCTCAGCCTAACCAAAACAATTTATTTGAAGTGAGTTTTCCTAAACATTTTATCCATATAACCCTCTCTTCACCCTTCTTCACCTTTTTAGCTGTGTAATTGCACCTTGGATCTGTAAAGACAGGAACTAACCACAGGTCTCTTGAGAGGTCTAGCTTGGGAGAACTTACTAGCCCTTTGATTTCTCTTTTCTGATGCCTTCCAGGTGGCTGTAAGAGCTTTTTAAGGCATAAGGAATCTCAAATCTATCTAGCAACAGAAACTGATGCCAACTGAGCAATTTTTACTGATTTCCAAATATTGCTGCTAGCAGAAGGGAGAGTAGTGCTACCATGGCTAACCCTGAAGGAAAAGAAATAACACAAAGGATAAACAAAACTAACTGAACTTTTATGAAATTATATTCTCCTTGCCCAATGCTGGACCCTTTTAATGGCTCAAGGGGTTGTTAACCAGATTGTGAGCCATTTCTGCAATGTAGAAGCAGTCCTTCAGGGGAGAGCTGGAGCAGGGTGGGCAAAAGAAACTTTGTAAGTCATGAAACTACCATTCACTAATTCTGCAGAACGTCAGAAACCATCTCTTTTCCAAAATTAAAAGATACTAATATATTGCAATCATTTAACATGCCTTAATGAAATAGATGCAATAATGTTCACTTGATCTTCAAATTATTTTCCCTAATGACAACAATATGCTTTAAGTTTTTTAAATGACATTCAGGTTTATTAATTCAAATAAGAACTAAGTTTATAAAAATTCCTTTGACAGAGGAGCAGATGATACTGCTATCATACCAGATACATAGGAAGATGCTTGCAGTGATGACTGTATAAAAGACAATTCACAATTTTCTTGGAGTTATGTAGTTAGATAGAATAAAATATTGATCTCTTCTGGACTTCAACATTTTGTCTTCACTGAACTTCTTAAAAATATATAAGCACTTAAAATACTTCAGGAGACAGCTGAGGTGGATACAAAGTACGCTGCCATTTCACTTTCTAGTTCTTCACACTAGCATTCAGTTCTGCAACATTTCATCATTTTTCTGTTGACTGGCACTTGGAAACACCCACTCCATTCTTAGCAGCCTCACTCACTGAATCATTTTCAATTGTGTTGAAGCAAAGTGCACTGAATGTGCATAGATGAAGAATCATATTTGACTGCTCTGTGATTCTCTTCTTCCTTCTGTTGTCACCCCCCTCCACTTTTTTTTCTTTTTAATCCATCCCCTGCACTTCTGTCAGACTGAATATTTTTTACGGAAAATGTGCAAACTTCTTATAGTGTATCTTTCTAGTAATAATTTTTAACATACACTGTAGTCTCAGTATTGACTTCTTATAACAACTTTTTAGGATGCCAAGCTACGTACAACAACCTTCATCTAACTTTCACTGTCTAAAGTCATACTCAATAGTAAGCTACAAAAGAAGTGGTCACCTGCAACAGATATTTTTAATAGCAAATGCAACATATTGCAAAGCCTCAACACATACTAATTTCATGCATCATTTATATTACATCCTTGTGCATATCTGACTTAAGAATATAGAACACACTTCTCCAGGAAGCAATTCAGAGCGTACGCCTAACTTAAGTTAGGAGAAACTTTTTTGTGTTAGGTGATTACAGATAGTAGACTTAGGCCTCAGTCATAGATCTGAAGAAGGGCAAAATGGATACTCCCCCAAATAATGAGGTCCTCAGAAATGTCTTCTAAGATGAGGGGGATTCTTTAGTGGGAATGTAAGACAATAATGGGAATGACTATGCCAGAACACAGGTGGAAGGAAAAAAAAAGCCAGAAGCAGATGCATCTTTGCATCTTATCATCATTCACCAACATCATCTACAGTAAACAGCACTGACGTACATCTTGGTACATTTCCAAAGGTGATTATGAAACCCTTATGGTTTTGGACATACAGATTTATAAATGCTTAAAGAAGAGGACGAGACTAATGTACTCCTGTTTTACTGCCTATCAGTGTAAATTTTAAATTGAACTTTTCAGTTGCTAACCCATTCATCTTAGTATCTATTTATAATTCTTTATAGGGCAAGGTTGGGGGTTTTTCCCCCTTCTAATTGTGGGGATTTATATTTGAAATAAAACTTATGATTTAATCAGTGATGGAAAAACAGCTGCAGAGAAGATAAACCATGATAGACTCATACAGAGCACAGATTGTACATAATATAACTAACAAATGGATGAGCAGGGTGACATCAGAACTGCCATTATTTCTAAAGCTGGGCTGCCTGACTGAATGGTGAACTAGAAATTATCCAAAATTAAAACAGGAACATTTGCAGAAAAGTAGTTTCCAGCAATGAGGAGAACAGAAGTTTAAATTTGAGAAAATATATTGGTGTTCATTTGGACAACATTGAGAAAGCTCCAGTTCTTCAAACAAGTCATTTCACCCCCACACAGCCTTTTATAATCTTTTTCAATGAAGGGAAAATAAAATAAAACAGGATGTACTCATCCTCAAATAAAAAAGATAGTCTAAGCTTAGAAAATAGAACCCTGTCATATAAGTATCATGTCCTCAAAACTACCACAGCATATTTCAAAGTGTGTTTCTACTGGTAAGTCACACGTACGTGAATCAGTGTATCATACAAAATTTTCTGAGGGCATTCACATTTTAGAAATAGACATTTTGAGAACACTTAAATTACTAGTATTTTCTACACACATGTGAAGTTGTCTCCTCTCTCCTGTGAAGGAAGTACACATACTTCCACTGCAGAAGGCAACTTTCTAAGGTTATTTGAATACATGTCCCTGCATGGTTTACCCTGCAGACTTTTTGTGCATCTGCTGGGTTACCACACTTCTGTAAAGTAATGAAAAAAAAATAGTATCTTCAGACCTATTAAACACTTATACAGCAAATGAACATAAATATTTACCTGGGATTCTACTGACAACAGGCCAAGCAACAACCTGCTATTTCCAAATTCTTTAAAATATCCTAAATCCATATAATATATTTCATTTTTATTTTATCTGAAAATGCAAATACTGTGGTTTTAAAAGCTAATGATCTGGTATTTCCTTACAAGTTAGTCAGCTTCTTCGGCTCGTTGAGAATTGTGTCCTCATTAAAAAGACGTGCATATATAAAACCACATAAATCCCATGCTCTGATACCCATTCCTAAATACACCTGCAGGTATCATAGCAGGTAATCAACAAATAACTCCTAGATTAGAATCTAGTAGTCCTAAACTCCAGTCTACTGCATTAGCCACAAGACCACCTTTCTCCTTGACCTTCTGGCTAAGGGCATGTGCATGAATAACATATTTCACATAGTCAGTTTGCCATAAGTCAGCACACAAGTAGCAGTCCAGGGAGTAGAATAGAATAGAATATTTCAGTTGGAAGTGACCTACAGTGCTCATCTAGTCCAACTGTGTATAGTCACTGCCTGTTAAAGCTAACAGATCATGAAAATTCTTTATTCAAACAACAGTTATAGCACATGTTTTAAACATTTGTTTTCTCAGAACCCATTTAATACATGTGAAAATCCAAATCGCTTTTCTTCATCTCTAAGTCAATTTTTTTTTTTCAGTTCAAATTCCTACAATAGTAGGCTCCCTTTCTCAACTAAAAATTGAAGAATTGACTCCTTGTCAGGAGATGGGTCTTTTTAAAGAACTGAACATCAAAGAGAAACAAAAATGATGTTAAAACATTACAGATGATAAATCAGATGTAACAGATCTGTTAAAACAGATGATAAAACACTAACAAAAAAAAACAAAAGAGGGAATGCAAAATCACTTTTTCAAGTTTTCCCTTTTGTAAAACAAACTGGTTCACAGCAAAAGGAATGAGATCATCTTCGTTATGATTCACACGTCTTGGTGTATTAAACACAATTTTTTAAGTTGCAATAAAAAAAGCAATTATGCCATTAAAATTCACCTGTGAGTGGAAGGGACAAAATATACTGCTGACACAGGACAAAGCGACCCGCGAGGAGCACGCTGGCTAAACCCCAACTATGATATTTTGTCTGATGTGTGTACTTTTAGAAAACAATCTCAGCCCTGTCAGAAACTGCTCTAGTGCATGACTTGGCGGAGTGTTGAGCAAGCGGCTGGAGCTCTGTACTATGCCTGAAGACCTGTGACTATGAATGCACACAGCATCACTTCTAGAAAATACTGTTACAAACTGCATCTTCCAGATGATAGAAGCTGGAGAAGCAGAAGAAGGAGAAGCAGAAGAAGGAGCAACACTCTCATCACTCATTTTCTTTCTCTTAGACCAGGTTGTTCCCAGCATGGGATGCATCATAAACAACAGAAAGAAAAATAACGTTCAGATTTTCACAAGCTAGAAAATCCCTCAAGTGCCAACAATGGACTTCTATTATTTAAGAATGGAAAATCAGCTTTCTCTGTTTCTAAATAGCAGGAGGAAGTCAGCTTCAGGTCCCAATGAAATCTGAAGAGAATCAATTAATCCTCTCTTCAACTACAGCTTTTTGATCAATCACTAAGAAGTGAGTGACCAGACTTCTTTATTCCAAATGGGAATGCAGACACTAGTCTTTTAATCCAAATCCGTTGTGCACAGGAAAATAAAATAAAACAAAATAAAATAAAATAAAATTAAAATAAAATAAAAAAATCATCCCCCAGCTCCTTGCTGCATTCAATGCGCAACTTTCCACACAGGCCCAGAAATACTCTTGGACTTTTCTTACCCTGTTTGTGTATACATAGAGAGCAGGGAAAAAAAAAAAATAAAAAAATAGCATTCTCTTTCCAGAAATAAAAGCAAACAGGATCCTTCATCAATGGGGACTTCAGAAATTGACATTCATTTGTAAAACCCATACAAAGGCTGAAACTGTAGTCTTGATCAGCGACATTCATTACATATACCTGACACATATACACAAGCAGCTGCAAAAACATTCTGCAAATAAAGCAAACCAAATAAGTTAACACTTTTAAAATAATAATTTGCTATACAGGAATAAATATCCACATTTGTGAACAGTGAAATTTTTATCAACTTTCTCCTGCATTCTCCATTTTTCAGTATTTCCACAGCAAACGCCACTGTGTGCCTTCACAAAACACTGTGGAGGGAAGACTCCACTCACATACAAGAGATGCAAAATTCAGGTATTGACACAAAGACATTTTTTTGCATTTTGACAATCTGCTCAGAGATTCGTATCAGGTATCAGCATAAGAGCTTTATTTGGTCCATATATGAACTTTACTATCCATACAGCTTTTCCTATGCTCATTAAAAAACTGTAGCTGAAATTAAATGGCAATTCAGAAGATCCCTGACCCTGAAGTAAACAACTCTGATGCTCCTATAAACTAGGCCTATGCATAAGGCACGACTTTTTTTCTCCTGCCTTTTTTTTTTGTGTGTGTGTTTCTGAAATATCAAGATAGCCTATTTCATGTGGAATTACTACTACCTGTTTTCCAGAATGACTGGTAAAGAACAAAGATTTCTTTATGCATGGGTCTAAACCATTTTTCCTTTAAATTGCCCCTTATGCAACCTCTGACTTTGAGATCAAAACTGTAAAATCAGCATTCTTGAATAAGGTATTCATAACTGCACTCCAGTGCAGTTAAACTCTAAATTAAAAGGAAAAAGCAACAAAATTTACCAAATAAATTTAAGAAACAACTATGACAAATAAATGCAACAAATTAAAATACTGCTACATTCCTCCTGCTTTCCATTCCTCCTGCTTTCCAAGTAATAGATATGTTACTCTTATGCATTATGTTTCAGCCCTGAGTATATGCAGCATAATTCTCATAGAGAAATTATTTTATTGATACCATGCTACAGAAACAGGATCCTACAGACACCATCTTGCAAGGAAAATGCTCAAATATTGCTTAATGGAATCTTAACAGCTGGAATATAAAATATCACTGGTAACTTGACAGAACCAGCAGCTGCTAGTCAGAGGGAAACAAACTGCAAGTAACAATCCATATATTTTTAAACTATATACACCAAGCACATACTAAAATACTCAAACTGTATTTTCATAGTCTATACTAGACATAAACCAAATTTTCTATATTTAATTTGTTTCAGAATGATTGTCAAGAACTGATAAATTGAATTACATTTCATTATAAATAACCCTTATTTATTCCAAGCAGAAGCTGATTACAGAAAAGCCAAATTATTTTTTCAACCCCCCCAACAAGAAAAATCCACATTTTTACTACCAGTAGAATACTTATCATGGTTAGTGTTGGTTTCCTGCGTTATTTATGTATGTCTGAAGAGCTGTAGGCCAGAAAAATGGATGCATGTCAAGTACAGGTTAGCCAAGAAAGGGAATGACTGGGGCAATATAACGCACGATTTAAGGTAATTGAAATATTAACACTGGATGGCAATAAGCAACTTTAATAGACTGTTTTCAATGGATGCAGCTAGCACAAAACAGGAAAAGAAAAAGAAAGAGTAGCATTTATAGCTCAAATGAGGTCAGTAACAAGCCTTCTGCCACCCATAATGGATTTTTTCTGCATTTTCTTTTATTCTGTTATAATTAGCTCAAACAGAATATTGCATGGATACACATGTATCATATTAATACATGTAGTAATTTTTTGCTTTATGCACATGATAGACTTATAGTGACCTGAAAGGTCATCTAGAAAACTTTCAGAGTCAGCACATTGCTGATTATCTCTTTGGTTTGCACACCCTCCTCTCTTTCTGCTTATAAATGTTTCTCTCTCTAGATCTCTCTTGTTTATACATAAGGCTACAGTGCCACAAGTATTCTGTATATCTATCTACATATAAAACTGTAAAAGTAATAATGTTCTAAACTCACAACTTTATGGTATTTTAATCAAAATCTATAGAGACAAATACTTTTCTAATGAGGTCATACTTTTTATGCATATTTGACAATGCCATTCTTTAGTAATGGCTGTCGTAACAGCTTATTCTTTGGAAGTACCAACTACTTTAATTTTCATGCATACATGCAGCAGCTAATAAAGAAAAAAAAGCTTAGATGCACAATATTATTCCAGTAGCAACATCCCAACCTAAACAGCTACACTTCATCTCCAAGTCTTACTTTATTGCCTTGAAGACGACATGCATGGTAAGTGGGGAGGATTAGATAATTCTAGGATTTGGACAGAAAACTGTCATTTCTCTGGGCTTTCTGAACACTGCCACTGAAAAAGACACAAAAAATGTTCTTTTTTTTCTTTTGCTATTGCAGGAACCATGGATGGGCAAGATTTCTTATTTCATTAGAAGGAAGGAAACCTAATATGGGTTATCAACACAGAATCATAAAATATCTCAAGTTGTAAGGAACCCATAAGGATCATCGAGTCCAACTCCCTTCTCCTCACAGAACTGCCTAAAACTAAACCATAAGACTAGGAGCGTCATCCAGAGGTGCTTTGAACTCTGACAGGGTTGGTGCTGTGATCACTTTCTTGGGGAATCTACATGCTCTAATAAATTTAAATACAAAATATAGATAAGTAGTCCTTAAAATTGCTACAGGGACTAAAAATAAGTAGTGCTTTATAGAAATAAACAAATCAATTGAAGTAACAGCCATAGAGAAGGAGATATGAAGAAAAAAAATTGGGGATATTGATCTGGATTCTGATATTTAGATTGTATTTTGACATACAGCACATTTGTAACCAGGAATTGTTTCATCTGACTACTTTCCATTCAAACAGAGAAAAATGACAGCATTTGTACACTCATAGGAAGAAAGGCTCATGACACAAGGAGAAGGGATTGAAGGGAAGATGATTCTTCCTCTTTCAGTCTTAAGCTGAACATCCTATCAGCACCATTGCTTTGTCCCTCAACAATGACACGGCAGTGTTTGTCACCTTCCTACTTGAAATAAGTATTTACCTCAGCCAATGTTATGAACAATGAACTTATATTAATATAGTCAAAAAGTTATAAAAAAAATACTAATGCAGATTTAAAAGGAGTAATGAGATGCAAGGATTTTTTTTTTTTTTTTTCCAATGGGTCCTGGCCACATTGTAAGTCATAGAAAAGCTCAAAGGGTTTATCACAAGATCATAAACATTGATGCTAATCAGTATTTTTTAAAAAATAAAAATTCAAATATTATGATGAACATATTCTTTTATAATAATTTTCTGTTTCACATGCCGACTCCAAAAGACACATCAGTACTGATGTGGCAGCATATTGATTTTAATCTGAGTTTGGCTTCAGGCTTTATATCATATTTTCAGAATTCATTATAAATAATGATTGGTTTGAGTGTGCATTACTTGTGCTTTATGATGGCTAGCATTAATGGGACTTGCAGCTATTTTAGTTTCTATTATCTTGCTTATCCTGGAGGTTTCTATCCTCAGGCAATCAAGATAAAGAGGTATTTTGGTCCTCAGAGGGCACTGTTCCTGTAAAAAGGAAGCTATCAATGATGATGATGATGATATTGCAAAAACATGCACAAAGCGCCTATCACCATAATGTCTGTGCCTATTTTTTGAAACTTAAAAGTAAATGCAAAAACCTCCATGTTTTCAAGATTTGAAGACTGACTACTAGCTTTCTTCCTTCACTTTTTTCATTGCACTTGGTTATATTGTCAGTATTCCATACGAGCACAAAGAGTCCAATGGACTACAAACAGAAACACACTTATCAAACCCTTCCTGGGGAGCCTTTCACTACAGATGGCAAATGGACCTGTTGCATTCTGAGTGCTGAACAAACTCAGTATTCAAAGAAGAGCTCAGATAAAAAAGATGCTTGCCATTTTCTCCTGCTAGCAGTCAGAAGACTAGTAACTCTGTTATGCATTTACACTAAGCTTCAGACTAATCTACATGTTTAAGCCCACAGAGATGCTGTTGTACAGATTGCGACTGCCAGAGAATAGCAACAGCAACTGTGGAACAATTCACATTTAAGAAGTGCAATTTTTTTGGCTAGGTGACAGTAAACCAGACAAATAAATCTGTTCTTACAATCGCTGTTGTCCTCAAGTTTCTTCACCACAGTGACAAGTATTGTGCAGTATAGAACTTTGCCAGCCATTTCAAATATTTCTCCTCAGCAATTAACAGAGCTTCAATTTTATCTAAGGTTAATTTAAAATGGGAAAAATACCATGAATAACAAAGATCTGACAACCACTTGGGTGTGGATAAAAATTGACGAATCAATTCAATATTTGGAGTGGAAGTGCCAAATAACTCCTAAAGAAGTGTGTCCACCTACAGAAAGACCTAGAACAACATACTCCTCACTTAGGAAATCTGAGCTAGTACTTGTATTTAGGGGCACTGAAACTGGGTTAGGTAGGTAATAGATGTGAAAGAAGCACTGGAAGCAACTACCCGTAACATGAACAGAAATGCATTATTCCTTGAACTCTTCCAGTAGTTTCACAGGTTTGAGTGAATAGGAGGGATAAAAACAAACTGCATGTTTCACACTAGGCAGCTTTTCTGCCTCTTGCGATCTTTCCCAAAGGAATAAGCAGAATTATCTTATCAGGGTTCCAATGGCCTCTGTCCCAGTGCCACAATGCTTCCTGATCACAGGTAGAAAGACTTTTTAAACCCACATTACCTGATCTCAATTATAAGTATGCACTGGTTTTCCACGTTTGAAGTCTATGAAATTCACAGCCTGTGAAACTGAAGACAGGATGCTATAGTAGTTTAAAATGGCAGCTACTGAAATTTCATAAAGATTACTTTTTATCCTACGAAGGTACACTACGGAAATAAGAGTGGTACTGAAAAGCAGATCAAGGAATGTTTGAGCATGCTTTGTACTCACAGTTGCTGTGCAGAATTTAAGGGTTTCATAAGGAAGCCACAGTTTGGTGAATGTACATACACACACATATGTGTGACAGATCATATTGATCACAGATAGATCATATTGAGTATAAAAGTATAAACACACAGTCTACACTTTAGTTCCTCCAGTTTGATAAAACAGAGATTTTTTTCAAAAGGAAGATAAAAGAATAAAGACCTCATATTTAGTTAATTATTTATAAACATATTCATATAATGCAACAAAATATACAAATTGCCTCACATTCAGGCTCACTGGGGTTATCTACACAATAATACAGTCATGTATTTTCATTTTTCAAATACCCTTAGGTTAAAAACTAAGATAATGTGTAAAATAAACAGCAAGTAAACAGAACACTTTCCTGCCTAAACTGCAATACTTTAAAATAGTTCAGGACTACAAAAAGTTACCACAGAAAACCCCCATATATATATATAGATATATATTATATTTATATAGCCATCACACAAGAGAGTTAGACAAGGTGGGATTAAAACGATCCAAAGGAATAATCTTGAAAAACAGACGGTAAAGCAGTCAGAGGGTAAAATAATCAAGTTGGATGCTCTGATATAGAGATGGGGGAAATGTAGAAAAAAGTAATTCCAAAGAGTAATATTATAAAGAAAATAAGGTATAACTTGTTCAGTCATGCTGGAAAAGAATTTAAGACAGTACACACAAATAATAGAAACCTTCCATTATTAACCAGCCGTCTATATATCCATGTGCCTGAGTAAACTAGATCCCACTTGAACTGGTAGAGATCAAGCAAATTATTACTGAGGAAAACACGAACCTGGTAGTGATGGTGCTCTCTACTTTTTCCTCTGAGAGCTACAAAAGAAACTTTCATTTAATGGTTTTCCATCATGTGAGATCAGTGCACACCCTCTTCCTATACAACCTGTCTACCCTCTTGACTGAGACCGCTGCTAATATCACAGCCCTCTGAGGTATATGGAAGATGTTGCCATACGTTACATCAAAAAATCCCAATTCTAATTAATTTTCAAATCTTTTTTTACAAAATCTGCCTCTGATGGGTACATTTACATTTACTCTTGATCAAAGGAGCATTTTGAACTACCATGTTTATTTACTAGAGGCCATGGAAGCTGAAAAATGTAAGTAATGAATACTCACTTAAATATCATCTTTTCCCTTCTTTGAGTTTTTAACTTTATTCCATTAGTTTTCACCATCTAAACACCTTAATGATTTCTTTGAAACTGATTGTGCTGGACAGTGTAAAAACAGTATTCAGTGTTCTGTGACATGTCTACCTGTGAGCAAACACTTGATTACAAATAGTGTGTGGCCCACAGATGCTCCTATGAAGTTTCAATGGAAAAATCCAACTCTGTGCATTCCTCTGATACGGATATTGCCTTAGTTAACATTATGGACACAGTTCATGCAACACAATACTGCTCTTTTAAGCTACTTCCAAATGAATTATTTCTTTTCAGTGTTTTAAAATGTTTTAAGCATCTGACCAAAGAACCTTACACCTTACTGACCATCACCTTACACGGACATCCCAGGAAATTGCAGAAAACTTCTGACTATTACATTTCTCACAAACATTTTATTTGCCTTTCCATTTACTGTCTTGTTTTCACAATACTGGCACCAGTACCTCTATCTAGGTTAAATATCATAGTATAGGTAGGAGATATTAATGGTAACAACAACAATGAAAGTGAAATAATTTGCCATGTTTTAGAGCTGCATTATAATGCATAATAAACTTTTTAATAACATGAAATGAGACAGATTTATAAATCTCTAGAATGACATCTGAAAAGGACTTAGATAGGCTGGTAAAAAACAAATGGCAACTAATGTATCTTTCACGTTGGCTGTGGCAGTGATTTACTATGTTGTCTGCAATGCTAAATATACATCATAAATCCCTCCAACAGAAGCCTTATTATATTCATCCATCTCTTCCCTATGAGCCAACAATTTCTTCTTTATTGTACAAAAAAGAACTCATTATATAAAATAAAATGCAGGCTAAAGCCAACGATCTTACATTAACCTAATGAGGACTTTATCTAAAGAATGCACACTGGAGATACCCTGTGGTTATGTTATTGTTAACGACTATTTATCGAGTGACAGTAAGCAACCTTTTTTTGTGGAAGATAAAATAATAGAGAGCTCTTTATAAACCTGCATCAACTGATCAGGCTTCTGCTTCAGTATAAGATACTGTATACAGTCTATCATATAAGACAATTAGGAAAGAAAGATCTCAACAGTTTGAAAAGGAGTAACTATAAGGTTCATTTCCTGACTGAGACAATATGAAATAATAACAAAAGCAAATGGAACTTTAATGGACAAATAATATTAGTGTGAAGGTGGTCTTCTTTCAGCCAACAGACAATGAAAATTCAGACATACAGACCACTAAGGTCCAAGTCTGGTGTATTCAAAGTACCCTCTCCACTGTTCAGCATATTGGCAATGGCAGTAAAGTACTACGATGGGAACATGCTTTCATTCACAGCAAGCTCACACTACTTACTGCCAATACCAAACAGTATTTTGGAATCAGAAGTGGATGACTAGGAACCTGTTTGTGGCCTTTAAATCTCATCACACTTTATGCAGAAAAATTACAAAGTCAAAAGAGGTTTACACATATCACTTACAAAAAAAAATCCTTTGCTTGTCTTCCAAATTATTCCACCTGTGATTTAGAGGGATAAATTACATACTTTATTGAAGGAGAGGTTTCAAATTTACTTTCAACTACATCTGTCTAGGAGCTATTGGAAGGGAGTTTTGATGGCTACACTGCAGAATACTTTTGATTTGTTAATGCAAAGCTGGTATTGAAAAGAAAGCTAATGATGTTTTCAGCAGTGACAGCAAGGCAATCGCTTCACTCATTTAAAATGGTTTTTATGAGATCATTAAAACAACAACAAAAAATCCTCAGAAAGGTGGTTATTTTTCTAAACAAAAGATAAAGACATTTGATCACCACAGTTCTTGAGGTCTAAAAACATATTATAGGACAGTTCCTCTTCTTAAATAGGGTCTACATTTCTTTTCCACAAGTACTTATCCTGGTTCTGTCAAGCAAACCGTCACACGTTGCCTTGGTGTAAGGGTCATGACAGCTCACTTAATGTCTGACTGGGGCTTTGCTCCAGATAAATTCTTCTAGAAGCAAAATTTTCAATCTTCTATGAAATTCTCAGTGTGTTCCAGCGGAAGTGGGGACACCTGTTCATAATGAATTTTAAGTCCACTGAAAATAATTTTTCTTTTCATTAGCAAGCTTTGATTTCAAGCATGGATCCTAAGATTTTCTCCTGTCCACAGGTTAAAACTGGGTTTGTCTATGCCTTTGAGATAGATATATATATATATACACACACACACACACAGAGCACTAGTTCATTAATTGACGGAGAGGGCATTTTCAGGATTAAGCCTTCATGCAATACCGTTACCCTCAATTGAATGTAATTGGTTTTCCTCCGTATCTTTGCTGTCTTCTCTTTTCTGGGGGGATGGGGTGCAGGAAAGGACACCCAAACACTGTAACTCTTACAGCTCATCTTTCTACTCAATTTTATTCTGCTTACCCACTTCTGCAACAAAGAAATTATAAGTACTAATAGTTCTGAATGGATTTAAACCAATGCTCACTTTTTACTTTCCTATCTAATTCCTTTGTGCATGTGGCTTGTTATTTCTCTTTCTGTTACTGTCCCTGAATCATGAAGACTAGAGAGTGATAGTAAATAGCAAAAGCATGCCCCCCAAAGGGCTTAATAAGAACAGCAAACGATATTAGACTTAAAGGAATTTTAAAAAGGAGGAAAGAAACTGTCTCATCTCCCAGAAAAAGAAATGTAAGACTGAAAATAAGAAGTGGAAGCATTACCTTAAATACGAAAGACAAAACCAAAAAGAACCTCCTGAAGTCCAAGCACTTAAGATTATAAATAAACTGCACAGAAGTCAAGAACATTATTCGAAGCCTGTGCTTGCTCAGTTATTTGTCTCTTAAATCACCTCTTCTCTTGACTGCTTTCACTTACTGCAACTTTTTATCCATGAATAAGAGACAATGATTGTTGGGACAGGGATTTTTCATATTTTATCACTTCCAAAGTTACAGACACAGCAGGCTCCTAATGCCTGACCGCAGACCCTCAGGTGCTATTGCAATAAGTATTCCAACTTTCTAGGTAATAAGAAATTGCATAAATAGCGCAAAACCAAAACTGAATATTTTAAACACGTGTATCTTTGCCATTAAAATATGGTGCTCTCTAATATCCACAGTATGACTACTTGCAAGCCTGCAAGAAGGACTTCTATTTCCAGGTATCTCACAGGTTTCCCAGAACACTGGATCAAATAAATGCTTGCAGTAAAAATCATATTAAAAGTTTTCTCATGACTGTTATGTTGGCTTACCACATGCTCAAGATAAGTTAGTCTCAGCTAATCTTAGGCATGTGCAGTACAGATGCCTAGATCTGAACCCAAGCTTCTTTGGTAGTCAACAGAAACAGAAACACACTTCCATCAACTAATCTTTTTCTAGCAGATGTCTCAGATAAGCCCTGCCCTTAAAGTGCCTGTATCTCTACATTCACTCTCAGGAAAACATAGCATTATCATCCCAGGCACTGATGTTTATACTGACATCTATATTCACTAAAATGAATTCTTGCCCAGAAAGGCTAACATTTCTCAAGGATTACCAGTTGCTTGTAGATAATTTGTAAACAGCAAGAAAGAATCATCACAGCATGACCGTGTTATCTGAATAGGGAACAAAGTACTTCTACGCATCCACTGAAGAAAAAACTATGGGTAGCCACCTTTCTGCAATGACCTGCATGTGAAATATTTGTTTACTCAAATGCTTTATCAAAGAATTGCAACTAACTGGTAAATTTTTTATGAATGGGCAAGAAGCAGGACTATTTGCTCAAATACAGAGTTCACCAGAGGGTGTAAAAGCACTTTTATAAATCTGCTTTTCACAACTTTTCCGTGAAAAGGAGATTATGACAGTTTTACAGACGGGTACATTTAAGTACAGAAAAATGAAGTGCAAAGCTTGGATAAAAGGGCAAGTTATCAGCAAAGCTAGGTAAGTACCAATTTTCCTTTCTGTCCTGTTCTCTGAATGCTATATGACACTGACTTTCTGGAAATGATACTTCACAGAATCTCTCCTGAGAAGAGAAAAATAAATTAAAAAAAAAAAAAAGGAAAAGAAAAAAAGCCAGTCTTCTCCCCTTCCCAAATTTTAGTTAAATGTGCATCTTTTAATATCTAAAAATGAACTTATAACCAGTTCACCAAATTCATATGCTTTAAATATTCTCTCAAACTCATTCATAAAGCATGAGGCAACTAATTCACTGACCTTAACTGCATGATGAATGTGCTAAACTTTATCAGTCATACCTTGTGCTGCAAGAGCTCTTCCACTCAAATAGCAAATATACCTTCCTTCAGGTTTGAATGGTATCAGCAAAGATGGAGTTGTCTGCTTGGTTTAAGTTCATAAGTCATTTTTCAAAGTGCTCTGATTTTTTTCCCTCTCACCCTCTCATATTTTCTCTGGCTGTTCAGAGTGCATTTGGACTGGGTCATTATAATAGGTTATGGTGGAAAGCCTCACCTAGTCAAACTAAAGGACATTGGGCTCTACATGGCAAATACGTCCTACTGAAATACAATTTAAAACACCATAAACTTTTTCATGCTGCTATCTGCGCCTGACAAAACACAGATAGAGTATGCTATTACATACTATAATAACTAGTTATTACCCGGTCATTTTGTATTTTACCTGTGCTGGGCAAATACAAATCTGGCATAAAAAGCAACAGTTCACAGGTTGCACCTGCTTCCTACATGAAAGGCTGACCTGACTCTGAAACTACAGCACTTTGTTCTTGTCAGTAACAGGAAGGATTTCCAAGGGATCTTTTTGGTTTTGCTGTTACTAATTTACCTTTCTTATTCTCAAACTAAAGCATGTCTTTCATCATATCAGATTAAGTAAAAAAAAAAAGTTATTATTTACTCTACTCATTGCCAGCATAATACTATATAGCAGAAGAGTAGAAATGTTTGTTTTGTTTGGTGGGCAGATTTTTTAGAAGAAAACTAGTTAATAAATAATCTTAAATGAAAGTAGCAGCACATTATTCTTTCAGTTATCCATTTTACTACTGATAAATTTCATTTGCAATTCAAAGACAATGACAAACTTCTCTGCTACCCTAGAGAACTCTAGAGAATTCCATCTTTAGTTGAATTTCTATACAATCTGGAACTTGAGAAAACAAAATAGTATTGAAAAATAATGCAAAAAATAAATAGAAAAATAATGAAAAATAGCTTAAATATTAAACAAATGACATTTATGACCTCAGATCTCATTAGCAAAATTAGCTGGGAAAGAACTATGCAAAAAAAAATAATATTTGTTTCTTTATATAGACAGCTACACTTGAAGTCAACCAAGAATAATAATCCAGCTGCTTATGATTGAAGTTGATTCACAGAAATAGAAGTATTACCCTTGTCTCTATTCTTAACTTTTAAAAACCATAAGATAGCAATTACCATTTTTGCATCTTAGAAAGGTTACAGATATTCTTTTTGCAACCTGAATTCGTGCAACCTCTTAAAAGAGGAAAACAACAAAAAACAGGGGGAAAAAAAAAAAAAAGGAAAACTAGAATATTTTACTAGTTTAGGAATATGTGTTTGGTGAAACTAGGATTATTTATTCATACACCTTTTTTTTCCCCTGTTCAGAAGGAATGGAGAAAAGTCCCATTTTCCATTTGTGATGGAGACAGGAAAAATAACCACAAATTCTTTAGTATAATTTCTGAGTGTATCTTCAAAAGACTTCAGGATTTAGACTGAGAATAATTTAAATGGTGAAGCACTAAGCTGAGGATTAGTATCAAGAATTCTACGTATCAGAAAAATGCAACTGTTCATCACAAGAGTAAAGCTCAGTGGGCAAAAGCCAAAGTGACCCTCGGGCTGGTCTAGAAAAGCTCATACAACGCCTAAGAACTACCACAAGCTTCATCACTTTCTGTTCCAAAAACAAGAAACACTTTTTGACAGTTGTTTCATGGAGCTACACAGTCGTACATTGTACATAACTGAAATGCAGAACCAAGCTAGTGTGGAATTCTAGTCCCTGGAGAGAAAGAGAGCAGGTGAGGGAGGAAGGAAGGATGGATGGACAGAAACCTACATACAAAATTGTTGTCACTCATTGTACTACTGAGGAAAGGTGCTCAGACACCAAGATGAAGGATACAGAACAAAAATCCACCACAAACCAGCAGATTTTCTTTTTTTAGTAACCCCTAAAACACCTGTAAACATACCCATCCATGGATGTCATGGGACTCGCATACAGCTTGACCTTTCCAGTGCCACAGAGTCATCAACAGACAATTTAGTAAAATTCGTATTTAACATATTTGATCGCTTACAGAAATTGTGTCCTACAGTTAATTTGTCAGAGGGATCATAATTACAGAGATATGTCTTACATCATGGTTACTCTGCCAGATGAATTTCTCAGGCACTAATCTTATTTGGAGTACATTTACTTGAAGCTTTATTTAAAGTATTTCTTCTGACAGACTCTATCAGCAGAAGTAACTGTCATAACTACAGCTTGACTATAAATGCTGTCTCCCAAAGAGCAACTCCTAAATCAATATTTACAAGTAAGCTACAAAAGGTCTCACAAAGAGCCTGTAACACTACAATACTTATTGCAGGCAATATGTAATTGGCTCCCTTGAAAGCATTATCAGATGACAAATACTAGCTCACATAAAATTGTCCAATTAGGAAGAAAGTAAGGAAAAGAGCAATTTTCCCTAAGGTTTTTGGTTAAATTTCTTCTTCAGCTAAATATCAACAGTACAAATATCATTGGCAATTATTACTGAGGTAACTCATGATCTCATTTTTGAAAGCACATTTTAGCTTAGAAAACAAGGTTTCAGGATTGCTAACTATTTTTCTTCCTAGGGTTTTCCATTTTTTCTACCAATAAAAAGGAATTACTGGATAGCAGCACAACCACAGCCATGCATATACAAAATAAGGTATATGCATGACTACGCAAAGTGCAAGAGAAGGAAGAACAAAACACTTCACATGGCACAAGACACATGAATTTCAATCAACATACACAGTCAGAAGCTACAAGAGAATTTTTGCGTGCATGTGAATAATGCTACTCTTTAAGATGTGGGTTGACAGTCATGGTATTTGAATCAGTCATTCAAGTTATTCAATCATTTACAGCCACTGAAATTTGCCTGCACTGTAAGGTGAACATGAAATATGTAGACCCATTTCCCCTCCCCTGCACTTAAGCTGTCATTTATATGGCTGCCATACTCAACAATATAAACTTGGTGCACAGACAAAACACCAGCTTTTGAGGGACTTGCAAGGCCAGCTTCAGCAAAAGCAGGGCATTCCCCATGAAAAGGTTTGAACTTGTGATAAAGCAGCATTTTCTAATGAGAAATTTGAGGATTTTTTTACTCAGCTCTACTGATAGCTCGTAGAAAACTTTTTAGAAAGACTTACACTGATGTGTGCTTAAATATCCTTGGTTTAACTACAGAGGTTAGTAATGAAGAATTAAAAAATAGTTTTTGGGGAAAGAAAAGTACTGCATTTCTGTCATTCACTGACTCAATTAATGTTGTATTGTGATGTTTTTCATAGCAGACACGCAGCCACCTAACGAATGCATAACTAGCCTGAACTTCTCAAACATGTCACCGAATGGCTTAAAAATACATTCAATTTTCACTTGAAAATACAGGCTTTGGATGTACACTATAATTGTACAGTTTAGCAACATTTAGCTATTTGAATAATAAAGCAAACTGATTGTTTGAAGTAGAACACTAAATGTGTGCCATCTCCAGTATTTCAGTTTTCAGAAATGCTGTCTTCTATTTCAGTCCATTAGCATTGCTGTGATTTTAATATAATTTCATCAGCAAGGTCAACAAACCTCAGAAAGCCTCCAGAGTATTAGTCCTTGAGGAAAACCCACCTTTAATCATTCTGCAAGACTTAAGCATCAATGCAACATAAGCATGTACACCTCTTTATGCATGAGTGTAACACATCTCTTCATTATAGTGCACAGGCAGCTACCTCCCCGAGAATTTTCAAAATGAATTCTGTTACTATTTCAGCTGATTCTTAGTATCTGTTTTCTTTGTCAGCCATCTATGTAGACCATCATGGAACATACCTCAAATGGACAGACAGAAGTTTGGCTTATGTAATTCCCACTTGAAAGCTAGAGATGTCAGACTTCTTTATGTGTTCATCAGCCTTACATGTTCCTTTAGCTCAGCAAAAAAACAAGGTACTTTTGCATTTTGTCCACTGTGTTTACTGAAATCTTCCTTTTTAACACTAAGTTAAGCCACTTGAACTAAGTGTCAGGGATCTCTAAATTTGCATTATTTTAATTTTCAGAGTATCAGCTTGCATTAGCAGTACGTAAGCAAAATTCTTCAAGATATACCAGGGCACCTACAGTTATAAGACTTCTCTCACCATTACTCACCTCTGTTTTGGGACTAGAACAGTGAAATTATCCAATGAACAGGAAGGAATTTGCCAACCAAACTGTATTCCAGACTAATTACAACCACCTGGTACATGAGAACTTCACACATGTGCTAAGAGAGATGAAATGAATGTGCTGTCTTTTTGAATGCAATCAGCAATAATGTGATTTTACTTGCTGCTGGGTTGTATTAATACAATGGCAAAAGCAATATATTATTGAGAGAAGAGGAAAACTAACACTGCTCACATAAGAGTGGAAAAATCCTTAACAAAGTCAACATAGTAAGTTAATGCCAATAAAGCGTAGATTTTTTTTATCAGAAAAGCAAAAAAAACCCAAGAAAAAAATACAAAGAATACAAACTAGCAGCATAAAAGAAGAAAAAATTTCCCTGACCCAACAGTACACAGCTTAGCTTGTTTAAATCATGCAGTAAGTCTTTTATTTCATTTACCCAATCATGAGGGCCAAGCTTCTTCCACTCGTGCACTGGATGTCAATTCCAGTATTTACCTGCTAGATTATCTCACCTGAAAGCTGTTAAATGGCATGCAGACATCTGTGTTGTCCTGCAGATATGGGAATCTTGGAAGATTTTCAGAGTAATTAGAACCCAAAAACATAATTTGGAAAAAGAAACATGAGTATTGCAACTATGGCTTTTTGGTCAAGCGTATTACTGCATTTTGGACTATACTACAAAAGAGGTTATTGTTACTTGAAAGCGGAAAGTGCAAGTATGTTAAACAAACCATACATAATTTGGGTTCAGTGAACAGGTTGTATGCATCAGAGTCTGTCAGCTGTTGGTCAGACAGTCAAGTTGTACCAGACAAATCTCTCTTGGTTTGCAAGGTAATGCTCCCGTCATTCACTCAGTGGGCTCCTTCTCTGCCTGACTGAAACTGTCTCCTAGGTCCACAGTGGTAAGTGACCCTGAAAAAAGCTCTCACTAAATGATGATACCAAGTATCAGCTGAAGCTAAGACATTTCAAGAAACCCTTGGGCACTGAATTAAGCAACATATTTGAGATTTCAAGACTTGCTTTCATTGTGATGCCCTGTATATTACAGATGAACAGATATTTCACAACACAAGAAACACAGGAAGGCTGATATATATGAAGAACATGCACAGCCATTAACATCTTTATTTGTCTTTATCCCTTTCCTTCTTACTGCAATCTGTTAGTACTCAAGGATTAGTTACACTAACCAAAGAACAACTGCATAAAACTGACACACATTAAAATCTCTGTATTTTCTAATATATGAAAATATTTTTTTTAACAAACAAACAAAAAAAAAGAAATGCCCCACTAAGATCACTGGCTCATCAAGACAGAAGCAATATAAGAGCCTGTTAATGAATTTCACACAGTCTCAATCACTTTCTGTTGTACATTTCCCTGGTGTCACAGCTGCTGGATTTGAGATGTCAAAGGGTTTCTACACCCCTTTTCCCCTTAGTAGCTGCTGCTCATGAATTTGCAAAATCCCTTTTTGAACTTGGCGATTCCTCTTCTGCCACAAAGTTTACTGACATCAAAGATAAATATGTATCTCTCATAATAATGTGTACCATACTGCTTTTCAAAATGGCATTTTATTCTACAATTGAAGATCAAGATGTGTTTTAATGAATTTCTTGACGGCTAATGAGAAATGAAGTATTGCTCCACCCATGTATTCAGAAATTCAAGGCCAGAAATGAAGTGTGAGGTCTTTCTTAAGCATTCATAGGCTTGTAATGTTTTTGGAAATGTAGTTTAAAATATAAATGGCCATTTCATTCCAGCTGTTTCTGGTTTAATTGTGGATTTTTTCCAGGATAATTTTAATACATTCATTCATACAGATTTTATTCCAGTCATTTTGTATCAAAAATGGGTAAGTATATGCTTTGATTTTTAATGAGTGGAAAGTTGTTAGACATTTTTCATATAGGGCTGTGACTAATTTTATTTTATAACCTTGGCTAATAGATAATTAGGTGTTTCACTTAAATTAGCTCTGACACAGCTGGAGGCAAAGTGGGAGGAAGCAAAAAGCTGGCTCTTGCCATAAATTTTGTACTATCAGCTTCTGAACACCTCTGTGAAGGAGCTGATAGGAAATGCTGTGTTGGATATGTATAACTTGTGTTTGAATTTTGTTAATAGAATCTCAGTTTTTAAGTGAAGAGAAGCTTAATAAAAAAAAAAAAAAAAAAAGAGAAAAAATGATATGCCGAGGAGGAGGATCTCCCATACAGACCATTAAGTGGATCACTGAAGCTGCACAAATTTCAAAACAAATTTCCTGGATCAGGTACTTCCTCAGGCTTCACACAGAGTGCACCGTCATCCATTAGTATTATTACTTTAGTGTATTCCCATCACAGTGCAAGAGTATAAATTGTGACTTGCTGTCAGTCATCTCCCTTTAGTTTAAAATAACAGAATTACACATATTTGCTTACACGCATACTACTGCAGTAACTGATCCCTCACGTCAAGGACCCACCTTTGTGTGATTTTGTTTGGTGGCCACCAGGCAAAGAACCAACACTGTAACAGTAAGAGCAGATCTTAAAGCACCGAAACCAGGATTCATACGTACTGCGCCTAACACCATCCTCTGGGTACAAATGAGAATGTACACAAATCATCCCAGCACTAGGTCTTCTGCAACATGCCACGGAATGTCAGCAGCTCTCACAATACACAACACTCTCTATTTACATAAAGTTACTAGCATTTGACATATTTATTCTTCAACTAGCACTTTAAGAAGGCCATCAATCATGTATCATCACAGTTGCTTTAAAGCAGTGGTCTGAAAACTTTATGATGACACAGTAGAGCAGGCAGTCAAGAAAGAACCACCTACATTTTTGTTCCATTTATCCAGTTATCACTTATGAGAGCTGAAGGACACATCACCTCTTTTGTCTCATTTCTGCTCTTTAGATACAAGATGATGCAAGCTTAGTTTTATATTATGTTGATGTTAGATTGCATAGCATGACAAGTTTAGCTGAATTTAGAAAGCTGGTCAGATGCCAATATAAAATTTCATATTTATGCAGCAGATTATGTATTGTGCTTATGTATTATGTATTTTCTGTCATGGCCTACTAGCTTTTGCACTAATTATTTTTCCATCTTCTGCAACTCCTGATTCTTTTTTTATAATGTCTAAAGTGAAAATCTGATTAGTTTCCTAGTAAATACAATAGACATTTTAAAATTAAGTAGGGAATCAATATATCAAAAAAGACACATAAAGACCACAAAGAAAAAATGGAGGCTAATTTTCATCAATTCAAGAGTATACAAGTGTCTAATCAGGAGAGGCAGGCATATTTCAGATTACTCAGGCTCAGCATAAAATTTGCTCACTTTAATGAGTGTAGTATTTGTAGTTTTTAGATAGCTGATATCTGGTCACCTATAACATGTTTTAGCCAGCACTGTATATTTATTTATATTTATTATATTTTATTTGTTACTTCTTTATTATTATTATTATTTATATTTTATTTATATACATATCTGTATATTTATCTGTTTGCAGTCTTACAGTATCAAGTTAGTTACTTATGAGAAATGGTGCATTTGACAACCACTACTTTTGATTGACCAATGTACCAGTACTTTTTAGAAAAGTTAAGGATAGAAACTTCTGGAGTTTTTTAAGCAGCATCTGAAAAATTTAAGAATACTTATTTCTAAAACAAGGAAACATTTTTACCGTGTAAAATATTCTTAGCAATTTGTCATCCATTTCATGGTCAAAAGACCCATAACTTGGCAGAAAAAAGTGACCAACAGATGTTGAAAGTATCACCTCCAAAAAGACCTTCTCAAAATGACCCCCTTGAAAACCTCAGAAACATGGCCTCCTACCTAAGCCTACAATTTATTTGTGATGTCTTATTCCAGTGATGAAATAACAATTCACTTAAATCACATCAGTAAAACAGTGATATTACAAGCATCTTCACTAAATTATTCATGTAAAAACAGTCCAAACTTACAAACATCTTATCAAAATTTCCCATTCATATATCAAACATTCCAATACATTATCACCACCTCAGTAAGTTTTGCTGCTTTTTATCCAGGTAATAAAAAAAACATGTTTCTTTCTTTAATCCAGAGTCAAGTACCAAATTACGTAGGTTTTCTGTGATGTCAGCCTATCTTTATTGTTGCTGCAATATTCAAATCTGACAGCACGCTTCTTTACTTTACTGATGTCACAGCTTAAAGGCTCCACGACCTTGTTTGGTAACTTTACATATCTTGTAATGTTATAAAGAGTAATTTGCTGGTATCAAAAAATAAGAGAGAAGATATTTTTCACACATATGCCTTTCATTCTTAATGTTATATAAATGTACAAATATTTTTGTCTAGATGCAAAAACTACCATCACATCTTCACAAAGCCTTTAAAGCCTTTCTCCCCCCTTCTATGCTCCTAGCTGTAGTTCTCGTTTCTCTCCTGCTTCTTTACAAGTCAGCCTCTGCCTCTTGCAAACCACATTGTCTGACATTTTCTTAGCCAAAAACATCTACCAAATGATCACCCCCACTTCTACTGATCATCTGGCATCCATTCAGCTTCCGTCAATGGACTGATCTCTTGCCACTTCTGAGCTCCAAATTATTGATCATATGTTTTGCATTGCAGTATCATGCTTCTTCATCCTTTGCTCTCTGCAAATTGATGTTATGCTTTCCCCAAATTTATCTACTGATTTTCTTCCAAGCCAGAGAAACTAGTAAAGTGTTTAAGAGAACTTTCCTTCTTCCTGTGATTGGCTGTGATCTCTAAATACCCAACTGAGTGAAAAAGAAAGCTTAGCTCTGAAAGCTAGTAAGTAATTCTGCTGAGAAACCATCCATACCAGCAACTATACTTATGGATAAATTGAAACAATGTCAACAAACTTTATTCAGGTAATGTCTTCAAGAAGGAAAAAAAATGTAGAAAGAAGTTGTCTCAGTTCTGGCAACATGGAAATTTCAGCCTGCTCCAGAAGGGTAGATCTCCAGAACTGCACAACAAACGGATAAATGCTATTCACATTTTGCCTTCCAGGCTGTCTGAGATCCCCTTTTTGTATCTTATGGCAGTTTAAAGATTCATTTAAATGAACTATATTTGATCATGTGGTAACAGGGATACAATAACAGTTAGGTAGAAGCCTTTTCACACTTCCAGAAACAGCTGTGGCTCCAGCTATAAAATCTGCATGAATTAAACCCCTTGGGTTTTAAAGTTAATCTATTAAGGAAGTTGTGGTAAAGTGTGTATATGGTCAGGATCAGATTCATGTCTATATTTAATCAGCAAATCATTTTCAGAATCCCTTTTCATTATCTTTGTGTTCATAAGCAGTCTAGCAGTTTAGCAAAGAGGTACCCAAGTTGAATGTGCAAATGCCTGTTATCAACTTTATTCATATGCATCTGTGTCCTGCCTTATCCTGCTTTGGATATTTATGGAGCTGGAAACTTTCTGCGAGAAGTATCCCAAACTTCCAGCAATTGCACTATTCACTGGATGCAAGATTAATGCTACAGGGAATAAAATGCTCATTTTTGAATTGTACTTTATAGAAGGCAGAATAAGCAATCACGAGTGTCTAATACATGTATCTAACTTTAGTACTGTGACCTCTTCTCTCCACTGATCCCAACAGGTGGTAGCCTGAATACTCTTTAATCTAAAACCAGAGATTTTGAACAAGCCCACTGAAGGCACCAGAGGGTGAGTTCTGACCATAGTAGACTCTCTTTTCAGATGCAATTGTAATACAAATGAAATATACTGACATTTGATAACAAGAGTATATAATGAGAAAGCTACACTAATTTCTGGTGTATGTGTGATTATGAATGCCATAAAAGCTCTACCTATTCCTGATGGACTAAATTAGGTGATACTATCCATTACTGTTCAAATACAGTTTATCCAACTTACAGCTGAGATTTCTTGATGAGCTTATTACAACAACATTCCAGATTTAAGACATTTTTAGTTAAAACAATCTAAAATATATCCGTAAAATGTTGCAGTAGCTGTTGCCAAGCTGGTACTGTGCTTCACAGCTAAACTAGGCACACAGAAATATTCATGTTTGGATTTAACTCATCTTATGCCATGCACAAAAGCCCGTCATTCCCTGCTCCTGGACTCATGCACATTTCCAAGAAGCCAAAATGCCCCCTGTACTCCCAGCACTGATAGTGAAAGAATGTCACCTTTAAAGGGTCAAAAAATAAGCAAGGAGGACAGAAACTAAAAGGATGAACAAAAGACATCAAATATTAAAATTGCCTACAAGAAACAGTTTCTAAAACACTTGGTCCTTGCCTGAATCATCAAAGATAATCTTCCCAAAATAAGGTACCTGCC
>JANHGB010050965.1:0-36847 GCA_026283785.1 Coracopsis vasa | reverse complement strand
TGTGAGGGGCTGGGCCGCGGCACCGCTGCACCTCCGCCCGCAGGCCGGCACCGGCGGCCCCGCTTGGGAGCCCCGGTGTTGTCCATTGCGGGCAGCGGTGAAGGAGCTCCGGGGAGGGGGAGAGGCGGGGGCCGGCGGCGGAGGGGCTCTGTGACAGGGCCCTGCAGCGCGGGTCGTGCCGGGGCTTGTGACACGACGGAGCGTTGTGGGTGCAGCCGGCGGGAGCTGTCGTCTGTGAGGCTGTCACCTTGCACTTTGCAGTGGGTGGGTGGGGGATAACGATAATAATGAGGCCTTAAGTGCGAGTTCGGCTAATCGATAGAAACCCTGGCAGAAGGGGAGCTTTGCATTCCCTCCTGCGAGGGAGAGACAGTGGGAGTTATGCATTTCCCAAAGGAATCTGAGTTTGCACGGTGCTAAAAAGCAAAAGCGCCTGGACCTGCAAAAATCAGCACCCTCGTTGTCAGTGCAAGACATTCCCAGAGTTTGTGCTCCTCAGCTGGTGGAAAGGGGTTCCAGAAACGAGAAGCTGCTGCTCACAGCACGGATTTTGTGACTGTTCGTTGCATCCCTTGTTCCATGTCTATCACTGGTGTTTATTCCATCTCTGAACAGGTTGCACTTTATTCATGCTTAATAACTGCAATGAGATGTAAGACAGCTGAATACCAGGACCACAGCCCAGCTGGTGCTTAAAGACGTGACTTTATGCCTTCCACTGTTAAAGGCCAGGTGGGAGAAATCTCCTTGTTGCCCAGACTTGCTTCTCTCATGTCATGGGGAAGCTTCTGAAGAAACTAAACTGGACCTTTCAAACGATTGCTCTGATGGAACTTAAGTGGTGCACCATCGCTCATGGCTCAGTGGTGAACTGGTGTGGCAGCAAGTCTGTGTTCTATGTGGCCTTCAGCAACCTGTACTGAGATGCTTGCTGTTCCAGACAAACCCCCTGTACCTCCCCAGAGGAGACCATGAGCAGATCTGCTGTTTGGTTGTTGATTTCTTTCTCAGCATAGATCCTGCAGTAGGGAGATTATGTGTTAGCCGCCTCGTGGAAGAGGCTGTGCATCACTTTCTTCAGTGCTTACAAAGTGCTGTGGCCTTGGTGCTGTGTGATGTCTGAAAGCTTTGCTCTTAGTCCAGTGTTATCTACTTGATGCAGTTAAATTGAGCAGTGTTGCAGCTGTGTTTGTCTTAACCTGGTTGTCTGTTACCAAAGGCCTCATTGCAAAAACATCTCCTTGAGTATGTGATAATATTATTGCCTGCTAGCAGCTGGATAATCTTTGAATAACCTGTTTATGTAGAAGAAAATGATTTGCTGCTAAGTTGCAACTGATCTGAATCAGCTGTGAGTGGTTGCAGTTGTCATGTTTGTGGGGTGACTCTGAGAGCCCCCTAAACCCTCACGTGAAGGAGATGGAGTATTAAACAATTCTGTAACCTAGCTATGCTCACTTACTCCAACTTTGCTGTTCTTAAGTTAATCAATACTTGTGACAATGGGTCAGTTTTCCATGAGCCTGTGGCTTGAGTTAGTCTGAACTGGAAGCTGCCATCTTCAAGCCAGGCACTGCAGTGTAGCAACCTGTCCGCTGTCTTTTCCCCTTGGAAACAAGTGTGTTGAGAGGTGTGTGTGCTCTGTAGGTGTTCGTGGGAGCACAGTGGCCTACGTTTTTGTGCAGTGAGTTGTATGCTGTCTGTTGAATGTGACTTTTTTTCCATTGGTGTTTGTGGGATGAAAAGAATTGTTGGCAAGTACTAAAATATTTTCCCCCTTCTGCAAAAGGACTTGGTTTAATCTGGTCCTATAGAGACCTTGTAGGTAGTCTTCTACTGCAAGGAATGGCAGGACTAAATCATCACTAGTGACTTGTTCGCAAATGTGAAAGAAGATGGTCTTGATTGCTCAGAGGATGGATATTTACCTCATCACCCAAGCAGTCTGTGATGGAACTTGCTGGCTGACAGTCAGGTGGGATGTCAAGGCAGTTTGACCTAACACTTCTCTGAAGGCGATGGCAGAGCTTTCACTGTGTGTGTTTAATGTTGTATTTGCCTGCACTACACTGATCTGGTGCGTAGATGTCAGCTTTAATACTGTTCCAGGCCAGTGCCATGGCCCTTTCTAAGTATTAATTTTGCTTTAAAGGGATGAAGGAGCAGAGGAAAAAGATTCAGTTGTAGTTCTTGCTTCGTGTGTTGGTGTGGCATTCCTGGATTGACGTTCAAACTCTTTCAAAGTTTAATCTTACACTTAAGACTAGTCATCAAATTGACTAACTTCAGTTCTCACGAGAGCCATAACACTGAAATCTGGCTTAGTTACTAATAACTAAATAATTCAGGACAGGGAAGACTTTTCTGATCAAAGGAAAGTAACTGCATTCCTCCAAGTCACTGGAATACAAGATGACATAAGAGTAAGAAATCTGGAATAGCTTTGAAAGAAATTATTTGGACATTGCTTTCAGTGTTTGTGCTGGACTTGCTTGGAATTTTTGTGGACTCTTCAGTACTTGAGATGTATGAAAAGTTACTTATTCAAGTGAATGCTGGGACTTTGAGGTGGTCTGTCCTGTATCTTCTGCACCGTACATCAAGTGAGGGGATTAGTTCATGGATCACGGATGGTGACTGGTGTGTCTGACTGCTCCTGGGCAGGGTGGCTTTTCTTCTGTGGCATTTTGGGGTGGGGGGCACAGAGAAAGAGGATGTTTGCTCCCCTTTTGAGAAATGGGATCTTAAAATAAGTAAAGCTGCCTATACTTCGGACAGAAGTGGATTTCTGTGCAACTGTCCTCGAGTCTTGTTCTGACAAAGCAGTGTCTTGCTTGTTTCTTACCCTCTCCTGTTCTCCTTGGCAGTCTCATTTTCAGTACAACACAGGCCTTTGCAGTACTTACTGGTTCCCTCTTCTTACATTAGCTGTTCTTGTAATCTGCCATATGTACATTCTGAATCCAAATTTCTGAGAATGCTCTAAAGAGGAAAGGCCGTGGCTTGGCAAGTCTATTGCGTTCCATCTTGGGTACCTTGAAAGCGCATGAATATCCTCAGCGTTAACAGGCTGCATCCTCTTCTATTATGAGAATTGAACTTGAACTTCATGGGGATGGAGGACTCTTAGACTAACTTTTCTTTATCCCTTGCAGTATATTTGTTCAGCTCATCCTCTAGTATTTAAGAGAACCATCTGCAACCTGAAACTTCAGTGGTTGTGGATGGTTTTGCTACTTCCTGCAGAGCTTTGGCGAAGTGTCTATCACACAAACTTGAGTGTTCTGCTGCACACATGGGAAGAGTAGCAGAAGCACGGGAATTGTTTGAAGGGTGAGGTGACAGCACCCTGTTGTTTTGTATCCTGTTAATACCTAGAATTGGTTATTAGTTGCAGTTCTTTTGCAGGACAGCGTGGAGGGATTCTCCTCAGAAGCTAAGCCCTTTCTCTTCAAAGCTGAATTCTGCAGATAATGGTGCTTGAGTCCTGCTGTACCTAGCAAAGAAGCTTCATATTTAAAACTGTTTTCATATTATACCATTTTTAGAGGGTGTTAAAGGTACAGGAGGACAGAAGTGCAAGGTATAGGAAAACATACATTCTTCACTCAACTTTGTGGGCTATTTTGTTTTTATTGGGCTTACTGTTGCAGTTTGTGCTGTCACCTGTAAAGTGTTTGTTGGAGATACTTATTTTGGTGCAGAAGCAGGTAGTAGTGTGTTTTTCCAGTGTATTTCAGAGCTTAGTAAAATGGATGTATTTGGTTTAGGAAAAAAAAGGGAGGGGGGAGGAATAAGACTGGCACAGAGCAGGACAAAAGCAGTGGCTAGCAGTACATCACTCAAGGTCATTCAGCCAGATAAGAGCTAGGTCTGCTTACTTTTGCTGTGTCCTAACTTTTGTGCTTATCTCCCTGCTGAACCTGTAGTAAAAACTGAGGCTCCCATTTTAAGTTGCACATAAGAAGTTAAAATGCATTTTAATTGCCACATCTACTTTAAAAGCTCATCTCCTGAATTTTGCAGAGTGTTTTTTCCCTGCTACTGTGAGGTGCTGTGTTGTGTGCCTGTAATCCAGTGGCAGCTGGGAGGCTTTAGAGATAAGGGGGCAAGTTTAAATAAAGTGTGTGTGTGGGATATATCCCGAAAGCTGATAACATAAGGATTGCTTTGACTCTTATTTTGCCTTTTAGTTGGAGGGTTCCCTGCCAGGCTGGTAATTGTGTGCTTAAGCGCTAGTGGGATTTGCAAAGCTCTGGGAGCAGCCAGCTTCGGTGCCAGTGATCTGTTCATGCACACCTTTGTACTCCATGCTGTCTGCCTGTTGTAGGCCAGCTTCTGCTATCCACAGGCTATTTCTTTCTTTCCCTTGAACATGTAGTGTGTGATTTCAGCTCAAAACTATCAGCTAGCTGTTTCCACAACAACAAACATATTTAAAACCAAGTGTTCCAAAACATGCCAGGGTATGTTATACCTGACACTGTTCCTTTTGGCATCCTTGTAAGTTATTGTGTGAAAGCTGCTGATAGGTTGTTATAAAATATGTCTTAAAATTTATTTTTCAGCATTGAAGTAGTCAGGAAGCATCAATGCTCTGTGTACCTTCATTAAAATCCTCTGCATCCCAAATGTGAGGGGAAAGCAAAGGGCTGGAACCAGGGATGCAGTTCAACAAAAAGCAAGGCATCACCTGGCAGTCACTAATATGAATTGTACAAAGTGTGTTGATGCTTTCAGAATCAGATTTCTATGGGCTTATTAGGTTTTGGAGATGTTAATGTACAAGATGCCTGTCATTAAAGCTTCACTACATGATCACTGTGCTGGTCGTACAGGAAGATTTTGTTCTCTAGGTCCTGGCATTTCTGACACAACAAAGTTGTTGACTTCCTGAAAGAGGACAGGACAGAATGGGCTATGAGATGAAAATGTTCAAAACTTGGAGCCCTTTTCGTGCAAGGCATTGAAGAGAATGTTTTCTGTTCTCTTCCTAGCAGCAGTGCCCTCAATCTTTCAAGATTATTTCAAATAGCTTTTTTCAGTACCCTGTGGTTCTGAATCTTGGGCAGTTGTTTATTCGACTGCAGCAGCTGATAGTGTCAACAACCACAGTTACTGTAGATGTCTTTCTGTTGCAGTAAAACTCATCTTTTAGAAACACCTGTAGTTATATTTGTCATTTGCCCTTGTCTTCATTTAAAACCTATCTGTGTAAAATGCTCTTTCATCTGTTCCTGTAGCTTATTCTCTGGTGAAATCCCACTTATAATAGAGTGAGATCAGACTCCTAGTAAAGATCCTATCCATTGATTTTCTTTTTGCTGGAAAAGGAAGCAAATGCTGTAGCATAGACAGTGCTTTATATTTGTTCTGTAACTGCTTTGTTCTGCACATGCTTATTAAAGTACTTTAGGTAGTCAAGGGGTGCTGTGAGACCGCAGTTTCCCTGTCCCTGCAGGGGATATCAACTTAGGTGCAGCACCAAAGTAATGTACCTGTGTTTTTCTAGGGTGATCTTATATCAGTTAGCTTGGAGAGCAGGTGAATCTGTCAGCACCCATCTGTATAGGTATCTCCCAAATGTCATTAAAGACAAGCTTAACTTTCCAGTTCTAGTAAGTGATGTTTAGGTGTTTCATCTAGTTTATTTGCTTACCTCAGTTCCCTTACTGTGATACTTGACTGTCTCCTCTTTCCTGGAAACATCCTCCTTGCATCCTGACTTGGCAGGGAGTGGCAGCTACCCTTCTGTAAGGGATGAAAACAGGGACACAGGCAGCATTAGTCCTGTTTATGCTGTGCTCACCACTGCAGGAAATTGAAACTAATTCTGGGCTAATAGTTTGCCCACTGACTTATTCTTCATTCAGTAAACGCAGGGTGATCCAGCCTCTGTGACAAGGAGCTCTCAAACCTGTCTTTATACTGTATATTTTCCACATTCTTCCCTCTCCACTCCCCCTGCTGATGTGCATTTCGGTGTATCTGGATATGCACGGATGCAGGAGGAGGCTTATGTCCTTCTACACAGCTACAGTGATGGCAGCTTCACCAGGACAAAGCTGGTGAGCTAGTTTGAACTCTCCTCTTTGCAAGATTTAACTTGTCAGCTGTTCATTGAGTGAACAAACCTGAATATAATGTTCCAGGGAGTAAATACCTACTTATGATCAGAAAGAGGAACTGGATGAATGTGATCTTAATTAAACAAATATGAAAAGCAAGCATTAAATTGTTTACTTTACAAATGAAGCACTGTTGTCTTGGAACTGTTACAAAGCCACCTGTATAGTAAATAGCTGAGAGAAGATTGAACTGGGGTAAATGCCTTATTGGAGGAAAGAGTGTTTAGCTGTGATGGCTGAAACTTCAAGTATGCTAATCATGCTTTATCCCCTGTTTTTTATAGATTGCTGCTAAAATTGGAGATATTCCTCACTTGAATAATTCTACAACACTTGTGGACCCATCAGTCTACGGTTATGGAGTGCAGAAACGGCCCCTGGATGATGGAGGTAAGCTGCTGTGATTAGTCTTGTGGATGCAGCCCCTGAAATTCAGCTATGGAGGCAGTTGTGTGCTTTAAGGACATAAGTCAATGCATCTTCCTGTGCATATACATTTTATACAAGATGCCCTGTGCTGTTTAGTGTTATCTAGATGGCATGGAGCTCCTAGGCATTGGTATTATTAATGTAAAACAAATCTTTCTTAGTTCATGAACTTTGGGAATTAGCAAATGAACTCTGTAATTTAAATCTTGTTCTGTGGTAGTTGTGGGAGGGAGAAAGGAGGAGGATGTGCTTATTGGAACTGTGATGGAGCCTGTATATACAGTACCTGAGGTACATAATAAAGCCTTTTTTCCCTGATGACCCCTATTTTCTGAGAACAGGGGGTGTACAGGGCAGTACTACATGTTCCTTGCCATCTGTAGCAGTGACCACAGCACAGTAGTTGGGTCACTGACAAGAGTTCTGATGGCTTTGCACATGAATTTTAAGGAGGAAAGGTATTGATGTAAATTGATGCAAGTTGGAAGGAAACTGCCTGCTTTTTTTCATCATTACTCTTTGAGATTTCTTAAATCTCTGAAGCATTTAGCATTGGCCACAGCCAAAGAAGAATTTAGTGGTGCACCATACCTGCTAATTGTAATGAGTTAATAATGTTATAATTTTAAAGTAAGTCATTAGTTTTTTATCTTTGGGAGCCAAAAAATGTTAAAGCAGATGTTTTCTTTATTACAAACTAATGATGTGCACTCTTACAAGAAGTGTTTGAACTGTCTTATCTGCTGCTGCATAGATGTGAAGAACTCACTTTTTCCTGTAGTTGGTTATTAAAAATAAATGTGAGTACATCTCCATTTGCTATCTCCTCTAGTATTTTACTGACGCAGGTAGCCCTGCAGGGTGGTTCTCTCCCCCACAGATATGGTCAGGAGTACAGAGGAGATAAGCAAAGCTGCTGCCTAGCACTTCATTTTGGAAATAATTTGGGTTTTGTCTAATACAAAGGCTGAAAAATACTGCATGTCTGCTTCTCATACTGAGAGCTGGAACACGGGGAGAAGTTTCTTTCATGGGGAGCCTTTGGCTTGCTAACTTCTGGACACATGCCACAACCCAGTTTGTTCTCTGGTGTTGGCTCTGTTTGAGCAAGAGGTTGCAGCTCCTCTGGTTTGGTGTTTTAGGAAGGCATGGGTTTATCTGGGGGAGCCCCTGTGCCTTGTATCTCAGGCTGGAGCATCACTGTGTCTGTGAGCAGCCAAAGGCCTGGTGTTACTGGTGTGTGTTGGTAGCCTTCTAGGAACTAGTCATTCATCTTGTGAGTCCTGCCCATTCCTTTCATTGATCTGTCAGACTGAACTGGGAAACCTGACCTCTTGATGAAATGTTGTTTTGATGAACTTTTAACATGTGAAATGGTCATAGTGCTTAATGACAGCACAACTTAGACTTTGTACCTAAACTTTTACTCGTGAGCAGCCCTATTACTTGCTGATCCTTGTTTGTGTTGACACAACCAGTGTCAATACAGTTGCAGTCTGGGCTATAAATGTACGTTACTGCTGGATTCTTGTGTTGTGATAGAAAATTGCATGGAGCAGGTGTCATTCCTGGGAGTGCCTTCTGGAGCAGCTGTACTTCTCACTCTGGTTGTTCTGCTGGTGTGAAGACCTAGGGGTGTTTGCTTACCCTGTAGTTCTGCTCTGTGCCTTGTCCATAACTCTTTTTAAGTAGCTTCAATGCTGTATTTGCCTTTAGGTTGTTCATGTACATCTCTAGGTTTTCTAACTTTGTCCAAGATCTTAGAGGAGAAGAGAAATGTTGGAACTAATATTTTCAAGGGCTGGAATTTCACAAAGAAACAGGAATTGGCAGGGTGGGAGCAAGGGTTGTGTCGCTTCTTTCAGCTTTGGTCATCTTACCTTTTATTTCTAAAGGCATTAGTAAGTCCTGTACTGAAATACAATTGTGTGATGAGTTCCCCACCTCACGGCGTGATCCTCCTGTGCTGCTAAGACTGCATACCCAGAACTGCAGCCTGGCAAAGGATCTCCTGAAGCCACAAATGCTTCTTCCTCTCTGCTTGTGGTATGATCCATAACTTAGTCTTAGACTACCTGCTCTTGCTGCCATGGCATTAAAAGTCTGTAAGGCAGCTTTAAGCATCTGGAAGATGGCAGTTGCTTTTAATAGGACACTTAAATTAGGAAAGCACTTCCCATTTGGATGATCTCTTAGTTGTCTGTTAGCTGCAAGCAAGGGGTGTCGGGGTTGCTTGCCCACACTCTTCTCCGTTTTCTGCTTGTCTGTGAACCGCACTTTGGAGACATGGTTGTCAAGAAGCAATTATTTATGTTGTTATGCATGCTCTAGGAATTTGATGGTGCGGGGGTTTGGGTACATTCTGCTGCTATGGACAGCTTGGAAACAAACCTGGTGGTAAAGCATTTGATTGTTTACCTCCATATACTGTGTGTTCACAGCTGAGTGCAGGGCTCGCTGCTTCCTTATTCCCCTGTAGCTGTTAGAAAATTGCTTCTCTTCCTAATAATCCTGGAAAAAGGGGCCCAGAAGAAGTATTTAAGGTGACAGGAAAACTGTCTGTCTTTCCAGAAAGCCTTATTCTGCCTGTCCATTTTTGTAAGCAGCTGCTGGTGTGGCTGATTGATGTCAGCTTAGGAAGTGGTCTTCAGACAGGGTGACAGTGTACTGTCAAAACAAACCCAGCTGCTTTTAGAGCATTTCCAGGAAAAATTGGTTTGTCATAGTGTTGGAAACCAGAACATGTGGGTGCCTTTTGCACTTCCCTTACCATAACCTTCATCTGAAACAAAGAGCTGCTGGGATGGCCCTGGTGACCTGGCCTTTTGATATTAGATGGGGCTCGAGACTGATTTATTTCTTTTTTCTCTGGCTTCTTTATTTCCTCTTTCTGGAAACAACTTTAAAGTAATCTTGCAAATAGCTACAGTGCAGGGAGGAGATCAGGTTTATTTGTACTGCTCACAGAAAATCGAAGTCTGCATTTACATGGCCACTTGCAGGGGTTAATGTTTCTCTATGGAGGTGAGCACTAGAGATGGGGTAAGTCTGAGATGCACAGAGACCTGGTGGCATCTTACTTGTGGCCCGCTGCTGAGGATGCATCTCGGCCCTCCTGGTAATGGCCATGGCTGCTCCTGGCCTCCATTCTAATTAAAGGGTCTCTCTAATTACTAGCACGATTTCATAAGTTTATTCAATGCTAAATAATCCTTAAAGAAACAGGCTCCTTTTGTTCAAAGGAAACAGGGATCTAGCCTGCTTGGAAAGAGACTGATAACCAGAATGATGGCCTTTGTCTGCCCTGGTTTGAACTGCTCTGCAGAAGTTTCCAGTGATACACATAGGGTGAAGCAGCAGTGTTGCCTCTGAAGGCTGGGGCATCCTTGAGGCTGGGGAAACAAAGGTTAGAGACCTCAGAAGAAGCCTCACGTCCCTCTGCCTTCCCCAAGCCTTTGTGGTGCAGATATGAAGGTGGCCTGTTTTGGTGTAATAAAACTTGATTGTAGTAACCCAGTATGATCCTGCTGTACTTTATTCTTTTACTTCAGTGTGTTTTCAATGAAAATAGTGATAGGCAGAAGAAAATCTTACCTCTGTCTTACTGCTGCTGAAAGTTAGTGGTAATGCTACTTGACACATCTGCAGCAGCACTAAGAGCAGGGCAAAAGTCCAGATCTCTTAGCAAAAGGTTTAGTGTAATACACAGAATGGCAGTGTTCTCTGAAACTGCAACTTCACAGTTCACTGTTACTTAAATAAGGCAGCTTAAGGGAGGAGGAAAAAAGCCTATGAAGATTTGCAGTGAAAATTATTAGGTTGTGAGCATTTAATTAAAGAAAAGTCTAGCAATATTTAATGGTGAAGAATCAGGGTAACTAATGTCTTCCTTTCTAAAATTTACAGTGATCCTATTTTAATTCCAGTGTATGAAATGCAGCCCTGTTCCACTGCTCTCCAGGAGACGTGCTGCTCTGATTTTATTCTAGCCATGAAGATACTCTTGATGAGATTGTATATTCCCTCCGTGCACATTAATTTAGTGGGAGGCAGTTCTCTGTTTTATGGGGTGGAAAAAAATCCACATTTGTTTTGAGTGTCTGTTAGGTAGAATTCAGTTAAGGTGACGCCTAAAGAAGAGTGAAGAGTTTTCAACCAGCAGGTGCCATTAATAGGAAATTGTGCTGATTTTATTCAGTATTTTTCCTTATTTGCAGTAAAATGGCTGCAGTTACGGTTAAATTGTACTCAATAGATGTAAAAAGGGGAAATATGTACGTGGCTTGTCAGAGTTCAGCCCCCTCCCTGGCGTCGAGATTGAGATAGTGGAGCCAGTACATCAGCTTTTGGTATTGCAGTGAGCATGGTCTGCCCAGCCCTGCCTTTCTATTAGTCCCTGCCTTTCAGAGCAAAATGGGCATGTTGGAGAAGGAATGGACCTTTAGGCTATTAGAACCACAAGTAGTTTCTTTTTTCCCCCAAAAATCAGGGAGAAATAACAACTGACTTCACGTAAATCACTCCCAGCTCTCTCCATCTGCCTTCTATCTGAGCTTATGGAGGGGTTATCTGTGAAACGTGGAAGGAATGATCTCATCCATAAGTTATTGTGGCTTAATTGTTGTTAACTGATTTGCAATAACCACACAGTGAGGCTGATATCTGCTTGGGGTGGTGAGTGGCTCACTGTGTTTGTGTAGTGCTTGGAACGGGTTGGAGACATTTATGTCCATGTAAAGCATTATTTCCCTTTCTGATTTAACTTCTCGTGCTCATACGTGTTTCCCCCAATGAAGTTGTCTTTTTCAAGTGTAGGATTGTGTTACAAAATGAAGGCTCTTCTGTTCCTTGCGTGAACTTCAGGAGTTGATTATAGGATGTGCGTCTGTCTCATAATTTGTGGGCAGCGGCTGCAGTGGAACAGGCTGCTAAAAGCTGTTCTGGTGAGCTCAAATGTGAAGTGGATATTTAAATACAGCCTTGTCGTGTTAAGACCACTCTTGACAGCTTGGGATAATGACTGGCCTGGTCTGTGGCAAGGGCAATCCCAAACACAGCCACCAGACCTACTGTGCATACCCAGTGCACAGTTTGGGGCAAGATGGTGTGATCCTGGATTTGGTTGTATTTGCTCAGCTCTGCAGTAGTATCTTATGAGCTAGAGCAGATATTCCTCATTACATCACCCACCTTTTTCAGCTGCAATATTGATAGTTATCAAATTAGGGCTTTTTATATTCAGGATGAGAATATGCAAAGACAAATCTAATGGAGTCAATAACACAGCAGTTGTCTTATCACTGAGCTGGGGAGAGTAATAAAATATATATGCTGTCAATATTTTGGTCCTGAACTATTATGAATGTATTGACACTCAGCAGAAATACAGTATTGACTCTCTTTGTCTGTTTTATTTGAGTGAAGTGTTTGGCTACAAACTTTATCCATCTTTCTCCTGGATTTAGAGAAAGTGGGATGCATCCACTCTCTAACCCTGCCAGCTGATTGCCTGTTTATTTCAGGTCAAAGAATGTGCAAGTTGCTGCAAGGTAGTTTGAAACAGCATCTTTATTATCACAGCTCACATGTTGGCCGGTTTCATTTGGTTTGCTACTCGTGCCTTCCAGGCATGCAATATAATCTTTCAACTGGTTGTTAGGACCAAATGGTCTGGTTTTCAGCTGGTTTGCTGCAGGCAAAGTCCAGTAGGAAGCCCAGCAGGCGTGTGTTCCCACTTTGCATGAGCCGGTCTAATGATATTTTCCCCATTAACATTTGGAAGAAAGATCTAATCTGTTGAGGTTGGGTAGAGGAGGGGGTAGAAATCTGGTTGAGGGTTGTCAGCTGGGGAAATAACTGCTAATCATAAATGGACCACCAGCTAACACAGCAGATACGTCTGGAATGTGTGCATTCAGGAAAACGTGGTGGGTTTAAAAGTGACTACTGTTTGGGTGCCACAAGGTTACTTAACAGACATATTCCTTTAACAGGTCTCCGTGTAAGTGGGCTTCATGGAGCACAGATAAGAGACGCAGAGAGAAGTATGTGCAAGCAGTCTTGAATGCTTTTTGCCTTGACAAATCTGAGTCTGCTGGGCTTGTACTTCTGTTGTTCTTTTTTTAATGCACATCAGTCTGCTTGAAATGTCTTTTCTCCCCCTCCCTCTCTCCCTTTTCTTCCTTTTTTTACTACTCTGGGTTTAATTTGGGAAGGGGGGAGGTTACTTGCAGGGATTTGGATTTGGGCAGGCAGGATTTTCTCCCATGACTCTCAGCATGGGGAGACGTGGATCAATTCCCTATCCTGTGTTCAGCTGGACACTGTGTTATGATGTGTGTTGATCAAGAAATCCCCTCCTGTTTTGCACCACATAACGCATTCATTTCAGCCACTGAACCTAAATTACTGTTTTGCTTTTCTTTCTTTTTTTGATGAAATGGTAAGAACTCTTTTTCTATGGGGATGAAGTTAGTTTATCCGTGCTAATGCTTTGATTTTTTTCCTTTTTTCTCTCTCTGCCGCAGTAGGTAACCAGTTAGGGGCCCTGGTACATCAAAGGTAAGCAGTGGGTTATGTTTTATTATTTATTGATCAATTCTAATTGTTTATTGATCCACCATCTGTAGTAGTGTTAGCAAGTCAGAGGTTGAGGATGTGGAGAAACTGTCAGCTCGGGTTTTCTCCAGGCTAGGGTTTCTGCTAAGCCTTTACTGTGGTTTGTTACGATGATGAAAGAAGAGTTGATGTGCAACTTGGAGTTGGTTCCTGTAAGTCTGCAGGACTGAGAAGAATAAATTCTCCCTCTTCTCCCTTCCCCTGCCCTGGTGTGGGGGGAGAAAGGAAAAGTGAAAAACAGCTCTGGCATTTTGGCAGAAGTTGGAAGTATTAAATGGGCAGGTAGATGTTATTGTTGGTTCTAGTATTAGGATTTAGTTTTATTGGTACCAGTATTTAGTTTTGTTGGTGTAGTATGTCCTGGGATGACTCTTGTGTAAGAGGTGGTCTGGGGAGACTGAACTAAGTGTGAGTTATCACGCAGCATGTCTTAGCATCTAAGACAAAAGTAAAATTCTTAGTTTTTCTTGAATCCTAGTCTTAAAGAGTTGTCTGTCTTATTTTGAGTAGGGAGAGGAGAGTATTTCTAAAGTTGAATTCGCCATTGGGCTAATAGTAGTGCATTTCCATTATCCCAAGCGGCTTGTTGGGGGCCTCAGCAGAAAGGACAAGCAGTGTATGTGAAGACTGTAGAACCTTCAATTTGTAGTTATGTTAATGTTATGTAGTTACTACATGTTAATAACATGTAGTTATGTTAATGTTGTAGTTAGGTTAATGCTGATGTCCAGCATGGGCAGCACAGAAAGGGGTGAGCAGTGTCATCTTCTGTGCTGCTACCTGCCACCTCTCTTCTGCCAGGAGCAATGTTCGTGCAGGGAGTTGATGAGGCTGAAACACCTGAATTGGTTTTGGTGGTTGGTTTTCTACTATGTTAGGTGCTTTGCCCTGCTGCAACTGCTCCTCCAACACAGGGTGACTAACAAATTGTGCAGGATAGGACATTTAGGAAACAGGCATGTAAAAGAGCAGTAATTCTGAAGCTCCTTGTAGCAAGTGAGTTCTGCAGTGAGTGAAGTTAGGTGAGTGTGTTCTATTGCAGGTACGGATGGCACTGTTTGGTTTAGCATCACTGCTAGTGAACCTCAGGAGAGTGGAGGGTGCTTTGTCTGCAGCTCAGTTGGTGAAGCCTTTTATACCTTCCCTAACTGATACAGAGCAAAACAAATGGGAAGATCTTAATACACCTCACCGCAAAACCTGCATTGAGCTTATGCAGGTGTTTCATTGCTTTGGAGATTGCTGAACAAATTGTATATGATTCATATCTAAATACATGCAAATTCCATATTTACTGTGTTGTGTTTTCTACAAGATAGAAATGGCTAAGCAAAAAGCCAAATTTAATTCCTTCCAACTTGACTATGGTCAGGTCTTATGAAATTGCAGAGACACACTGAAAAAGTCCAAAGAGCAATAGATATGGAAGTCTTGAGATAATGATGCTTTGAAACATAATTGAAGACAGCTTTTATAAATTCCAAGAAAAAGAACTACAAGGACAAGCAGGTCCTTATCTGTGAATATTGGAGGGTGTGTTCATATCAGGATTGGCTTTGGTTAGTGTCCATTGGCAAGAGCATATCCAAAAGTAGTAGGCAGAGACTACAGCTTGGAAGGTCTAGGGTAAATATTAAAGAGAGTTTGCTGTTATTCTGTTAAACCTGTCTGGAGCAAGAATAAAGAGGTTCTTCCATTGGCTCTATCGAAGATGGTGGAGAGTGGACTGGAAATGTGTCCAGCATAGGAGAAATTAGGTGACCACAAGAGTTCCCTTCCAAAACAAATGATTTTGACTCGACATGGTGTTTATTTGTGTGCAGGAGCTTTAATGCTGTGCCTGTGCAGTGGTTTCTGTGGCAGGGACATAGTTGTCTTCCAAATTGTTCTTTGTAATGACTATTTGATATTTTTCCTTCCTTTTTAGGGCTGTAATAACAGAAGAGTTCAAAGTGCCTGATAAAATGGTTGGATTTAGTAAGTACCTTGGATGTTTTTGATGTTTCTTGATGTGCTTTCTGTGTAGGAATGTTGTTTATTCTGACATGGTCACAAGCTTTTGTGTTTATTAGCCTTGGATAGGCCTTGTCTGATGCTGTCTTCATGAGGACCAGATGACCTGTGTTTAAAATCCAGGTGCATGCAGCATGGAAAAGCTTCATGTCCCAGTAATAAGAACAAGACCATGGTACAAGTTATGGAGGGTTTTAGTGATTCTCTCCTTTAAATTCCCACTAGCATAGTACATAAACAAGTCAAAAGTGAATTTATCTCCCCTCACTGAAACGTTTCACTTCTGTTGAATATGCAAAACTGAGAGTTGAGGAAGGAAAACAACATTTAAATGTTAAATTGAGTTGAATCAAGGGAAATGAAACAGAATTTTAATTCATTAAGAAAATCTCATACATTTGCTGCAGGGAAGCACAAGCAGCACGCTCAGATGAGAATTTTTCCTAGATCTGCATTCCTGATGCTGTTCTCTCTCAAGCTTGATCCTAATTTCTCTCTTCCTCTTGATGATCATTACTCTTCCTTTCAATGGCACCTCCTGCTGATGCGTTACTGCAGTGATTGCATAGATTCTTCCACTGCTACATCTGTGTGTATCTTCAAATTTGATATATGGAGAGTAAAAAGGAAAATAACAGGCCGTGATAATCACCCCTTAGTGCGTGAAGTTTGTCCCCATTCTAAAGGCACTGTAAAACTGTAACTCAAATTCCTGCAAAGGAAACACTCTTTGTCTGACAGACCTTGATTTATTGGTCCTCGTGCCACATGTGGGGGAACATTGGAGGGATGCTGTAGCTCTGAGAGAGGGGAGCTTGCTCTGTTGGTGCATCATCTTTGTGTTAAATCTAACCTGGGTTTAGGGGCAGGCAGATGCAGGAGGGTGGCAAACCCACAGCTTCTGTGGGAGCATGTTGAGCCAGGCCTAGCTGTTTGACATGACAGTTTTGCTCTTTTTGCAGTCTGGGAAGGATGTAAGTGATGATTGGCACATAGTCTCTTCTCAGTATCTTGCTGTGAAGCGATGATGTACCAACTGGAAGAGTTAAGGGAGATGGGTATTTGTTTTCACTTAAGGTTGATAGAGCATTTCAGTACATAGCAGTTCTGTTTGAGTGCAGACCAGCCAGGTAGCATTGAAAAGAGGCAGGAAAAGGTGAATTTTAAAGAAATAAAAGTCTTTGCTTTTTCTTAGTACCCCCAAATAACTGGTTTATTTTTCAAGCTGAACAAGATATACTTAAATGACTCTTCTAGCAGCACTCAAACTACTGCCTTATTTCTTGCATACTGTGTATTTCCATTCCAGTGCAAGACAGGCTTTTTTGTTTCGTTTTCTTTTTCCAAGCAAATAGAATAACTTTCAGTAGTATTTTAATGTTTTTCTGCTGTGATAAATCTGGTCATGCTGTGGATGCCTCTACTGCAATCCTGGAGTCAAACTGTTCCTTTATAGATAGCTGCAGCGGAGTTAAAGGGGGAAGGTGCTCTGCAGTTACTTGGGATAATGGTATGTTCTGATGCTTGTTGAACTCGTTTCAGTAATCGGCAGGGGAGGAGAACAGATCTCACGGATTCAGGCAGAGTCTGGCTGCAAAATTCAAATTGCTCCAGGTAAGAGCCACTTTGTGTGGTGGGGGAACAGGTTTTCATGTTGAAGGATGTTGTGTCCATTAGAACGGGCGTCTTGCCATGCTCATGGCGTGTTTATCAACTGATAAATACTAGGCTAACATGCATGGGGGAGCTGTTCTGGGACTGACCTCCCAACTAACATAGAAAACAGGTTTGTCAGGTGGTTTAGGGAATGAAACAATTAAGGAACTGTCTTTAGCCAACAGATGGGTACAGTGCAAATAGACAGTCCGTGTTGTACTTAGACCTGGAATTGCAACTCCTGAGTTTTCTCCTGGTTGACCACTTGGCTCAGCTCTGCAGTTTGTCTCTGACAGTCTGGTCAGCTCCAGCCCTTGCCAGAAGACATCTCAGGAGGGTGGCAGCAGCTCATAGTACAACTGGCCTTGCATTATAAAACCGGGACCCTCCATTTGTACTGTGCTAGTGCCTGTTTGCTTTGGAGAAGACTACTGCAGTGCTGCACTGGAAAATGTTGATGAATGTGGTCTAAGTTCTTACCCCTCCCTGTAATTGGTAGGGAAGGCTTTCAAAGAATGCAGACATCCAGCAAATCATTTAAAATATGTTGACCTTTGCATGTCTTAGAATTCATTAGCATGCTCTGTGTGCGGAGAGGGGGCAGTGCTTCCATTAGTGCTTGATAGTTACTGAAACTGCTGCTGTTTTCTTAATTCCATGTATTGAAAGTTTCCTTCTTGTTTCCTTTGTAGACAGTGGTGGGATGCCTGAGAGGCCCTGTGTACTCACCGGGACACCAGAGAGCATTGAGTGAGTTCTGATTTCATTTCTCTCCTTTTTCCTCCTTTCTCTTCTCCCTGATGCTATGCTCTGTCAGTGATGCTACTTAGTTAGCCACACCAGCAAATGTTGGCCTAGAGAAACTTGAGGGTCTCTGGAGCATAGAACCTCTTGGTCTGATGCTTTAAACTGTGCACCTCAAAGGCTTTTTTCCAGTTGCAGTTTGAACCCTCTGCAGAAATTCCCATGGAATTCCCTTTTGCAGGGCAAGGTTGCTCTTAGGGCACCTAGGATGCAGTTTTCCAACTGCAGCTTTCCAGGATACTGAGCTAAGCTGCTGAAGGGCATTTCTCTTCTCCCCTTCACTTCCCTACTCCTATTGAGATGACCATCCTTCCAGCTGAAGAAGGGCTGCATGAGGCCTCCAAAGCCTGTTGGTGCCACTCCAGAATACTCTGGAGATGTTGGTGTTGCAGAGCAGCATGAGGCCCATGGGTGTGCTTGCCTCTGCATCGCTGCCAACAAGAAGCAAAGGACTGAACCAAAGTCTTGAATTCTGATCCCTGCATGGTAGAGACACGTGGCCAGCCATCAGGGGTTTCTACTCTTTAGTCCTATAGAAACTTTAGGGACAGTGTTTCCTCCCTCCCCCTTCCCAGGAGCTGAGTTTGAGACTCTCACAAACCAGTTGAGGACCTCCTGCTGGAACTGGATCCAGGATCCTCAGGCTTACAGGAACACACTTAACATATGGAGCTGCTCTTTCTCTCCCCAGCCTTTGGGTAGGTGGGTTTTTTAAAATCCATCTGGAAATCTTTGAGTTGCATTTGATAGTGAAAATACATGGGCGCAAAGACTGTCTCTCTAAAGAGAAGACATTCATCATTCTTCCATTCCTAAGAGATTTAAGGCTACTTAAATCTCCTTATTCTACCATAATACTGCAAGCAGTGAGCCAGAATAAATATAATTGGCAAGCTCATGTTATAGGGCACACAGTGTATTCTTGCTGATATTGAAGTGCTTTTCCTCCCCTATAGCAAAGGATATTTCAGAACAAGAGCAAAATATTAAAAAGCTGGGATGCTTTATGAGATGCAATTGGGGGAAAATGGGGGAGAAGCATAGCTAAAACTTCATGGTTCTGAAATAAGCAGTTAAACGTAGTCATGTCCAAGGCTGTCTTTAAATAAAATATAGATAAGCTTTTAAAAAGTGAGTACTCGATTTGTGAAGCAGAAAAGGTGTTGAGGGCATGGAATTAGACAAAATTTAGTTTACTTTTGTGCTAAAACTCAGGTCAAGTTGGTTGGTTGAACTGTGTTTTCAGGCTACTTGTGGAAAAAGGGAATATAGTAAGGAAACCAGTCTAGGTGTTAGAGTTCTTTGTGAGGATTCAGAGAGGAGTGTTTCCATTAGTCATATCCAGTAGCAAATTAATAGGGTTAATTTCCAAATGACCTCTTCTTATCTGAAATAATTGTGCATTGTTGTAGTCTTTATATTGTCACTAAAAGAACTTTATGCAAGATATGAAGGTAGATGAAGAAAATCTCTTAAGGAGTCTTATAGAATATTTGAAGTGGGCTTCCAGAAATCTCACCTTTTGAGAAAGCAGTGCTCTGATCTGTGCAGCCTCAGATCACCACCCTCTGAGCTGTTTTGGGTGAATGGCTGCTTGTGAGGAGTGACTTTGTACTGTTCCTTCAAATCACCAGAGTGAAGGCAGTCATCTTAGAGTGCCTGATATGGCTTGGGGTGAATTGGAGAAAGGGGAAGATGCTGCTTTAGGCTGAATAGAAAACCAGTGGCTTTCTTCTACCTACCTTGAGAAGGGTTGTGGAAGAAGGACAGGACAGGGATGTGTTGGTACTGGGAGTCTTCAGGAGGAAAGGAGCATGGCCTAAAGGTTTTGGAAAAGAGATCTCTAATCTCCCAAATGCTTCTTTGTGTGTCTCTTCTCAGCAGGAGTAGAAGAACCCAGTCTTTCACTGGTCGCTGCTGCAGTATCCTTGCCTTGCTTTGCGGTGTAGCTTCAGCACCTACTGCTTGGGGCAGAGGCTGTGTTAGAACAGTGTTCTGGTGCTGCTGGTAAGAGCAGGCAGAGAAGAGCAAGGCAGTTGCCTGTGGTCTGAGAGAGATTAACCAGTGTGCTGTGTTAGTATCAGGGCAGTGTATGTTTTTTGTTTTGACCAAGTAGAACAAAGCTTGAGTTTTACCAAATACTATATATATATGTTAAAAAGTTTAGAGAAGTTTAGAACCTAGAGCATCTTCATTCAAAATAAGCACCCCAAGTGCTATAGCTCAAGTATTATCCTTAATTTCCAAAGAGGTCAGAGCATGCTGCTGCTCTTCCTTCTTTCTTCCCCTTTCAAAACCCAAACTGCTTATAAGTAATCATGATAGGGGAAAATATACATTAAAGAGTTAAAAGCAAACATTGTGCTAACTATGGTTTCCTCCATCTTTTCACTTCTTCTCCTCTCCCCAATCGCTTCCCATTCCGATGGTTCCTGGTCTCTTGGTCACATGGAACAATGTTGTCTAATGGTTGTTTCCCTCGATTCTTTTCCAAAGACAAGCAAAACGGCTACTGGGGCAGATTGTAGATCGCTGTCGGAACGGACCTGGTTTTCACAACGATGTTGATGGCAACAGTACGATTCAGGAGATTTTGATCCCGGCATCCAAAGTGGGTCTAGTCATCGGCAAAGGAGGTGAAACAATAAAACAGTTGCAGGTGCGCAAGATGCATTTCCTTTAGGGCTCTCTTCCCTACTGCAGCTTCTCTAGATCAACAAGAGCGTGCTGAAGTGGAGAGCCTTAAATGCTCTAACCTTCTACAGCAGGGACTACTCTTCTGCCTTCGGAGAGCTGGACTCAAATCCAATCTTGTGTTACAAACCAAATCAGTTTGGCCCCAGCTACACATGTAGTGGAGTTTTGCCAGAACTGTGAAAGAAACTCATGTGCTTTAGATAACATTTGGTGCGTGCTGTTTAGGAGGGGATTCCTGTAGCCAAGACAAGGCTATGTCTAGTCTGCTGCTGCAAGAGTTTTTAATGCCAGCCGTGCTGTTGTAGAGCGCTGTGCTTCTCTTTCATTGCTGATCTGTGATAACGCTGGCGTGTGTCTTCTTTTTCTCTCATCCCACCCCTTTCTAATTAGAAGTGTTGTGTTATGTATGAATCTGTGTTCTTAGACATTCTTTATTCCTCCATTTGGTGCAAGTTTCATAAAGGACAGGGTTTTGGAAAAGCACCTAGGTCAAAAATGTAGGGTTTTTGAGTGCCCTGATTAGGCCTTTGTCATCCAATAGTTGTAAGGCTGGTCACTTAATAACGATTATATGCAGCCACAGATTTTGGAAAGGGCTGAAAAATCAGTTGTTGAGGTAGAAGGGATTCTCTTTGCAAAGGATTCAACTGTTAGAGAGCTTCAGGAGCAGCACACTTTCTGGCAGTCCTTTACACTCTGAGGCTATTACTGAATTTGTGCTATAACTACCTGTGAAGAGCTAAAGTAGCGTTCTGATTTCACCTACATAATGTTTAGTAACCAAAATGTAGTCCCTTGCTTTAGGGACTCTGCTTAGCAAAGTGCTCTGTGCTTTTTCTTCAGGAGCGAACAGGTGTGAAAATGATCATGATCCAAGACGGTCCATTGCCTACTGGAGCAGATAAACCTCTCCGTATTACTGGAGATGCATTTAAAGTACAGGTATGTAATAAAAGGAAGCAGTTGCCCCAGAGAACTGAGGAGAAATTGAAACTTTAGCTTATTTGTGAGCATCTAAAGGAGTTGAATCCAAGTGTAAATGTAATGGTCCTTGTTGGTTTTGTTTGGTTTGTAAGGTGAAGTTTGAGTAGAGCAAGTTAAACAACCAAACTAGCAAGTGCTGGCTTGTTTACAGCATAACCTAGGAGTTCTCACTCCACACAGATATTACACATGGGGAGGAGAAGAGCCGAGGAGGAGAGTTTGGAGAAAGTAGCTTTGAAATGCTTCCCAGTCTGTGTAAAATCATAGCTCTGATACTTGAGCAGATGGGTTCTTAGTGACTTAATCCCACGTTTGAGGAAGTTCTGTGGAGGGTTTGCTATCTCAGACAGCCAACTGACGCAGGTAATTAAAAAACTAATCCCACAACAACTCCTGAAACCAAGGGGTTTGCTTAATATTGGTGCCTCAGTCTCCTTGTGTCAGGGTTCTACAGATACATTCATACCTGCGGTTCAAAGCAAAAACCCATGGTCAGCCGGGGACTGGAAGATTGCAGCATGATGGGAGTGATTGAATTACAGAATCAAAGTTTAGCTGTGGCACTTTCCACTTCTCAGCAAGTGCTTTACATACCTTGCTAAGTGTTAAATCTAGCTAGTAAGTATTAATCTAGTCTGTTTCACAGGATCTCCCTAATCATAAATAGCTGGAGAAGTTGATGGTGTGTAGGGGTGATGTGTTTGGGTTGTATTTTACAAACCTCTTATTGCAAGTGGGCTTTTAGATTTAAATGTTTTTTCAAGCTACTTATTGTGGAGGTACAGAGATGCAAGAAGGTGGTTAATGGCAGTATTGCTGCTTCTAACTAAATCATACTTCAAGTGTGGCTTCTTCTGCCTTGCAAAGGTTTGCTGTTGTCGGATCTTCCATGCCATAAATCATGCCAAGCAATCATGGAGACTGCATAGGCTGGAAGAGCTTTGAGGCACTTAGAAAAGTTGAGCATGCTTAGAAAGCACTGAAAAAGCTTGATGAATCCTTGGGTTTGGTGGCATTCTCTGGATGCTGCATTGCCCTTATTCCTGCCTTGGCGTCTCTGAAGTGTCTTGAGTTGTTTCCTTCTGTAAAAAACACCGTGGGGGCATGGAAAATGTGGAAGGAGCCAGATTCACCAGTGTCCCTCAAACAGGGAAACAGAACCAAAATGTCAAAAGCTCGACTGGTGTTACATAGACACAAAGGCTTTGGTTCTGACATGTAGGCTTTTATTTGGTTTTTCAAATGGTGACTACTGTTGGCTTATTTCCAAAGTACACCTTTACTGACAGGGTTATGTGCAAGCTTGTGAATGGCCTTGAGGGCTGCAAGTAGGTAGAAGGAATATTCATTTGTCTCAGTAAATGTCTTAGAATCATAGAATCACAGAATGGTTTGGGTTGGAAGGGACCTTAAAGATCATCCAGTTCCAGCTCCCTGCCGTGGGCAGGGACACTTGCTGGATTGCTGCAGACTTGCACTTTTCAGTGTCAGTAAGATCACTGCTGCCCACCTGCCTCCTTGGTATGTGCTCTCTAGCTCTTAGTAGATACGATCTCTGCTATGTTGTCACAGTTTCTACTATATTGGTTTCAGTTCTATCCAGTAAGAAAGAGCCTTTGCTTCCTTTAATTTAAAAACAAACCAGAGATATTTTAAAAGCTAAAGGGCCTTTTTGGAATCCTGAAGGAAGCAATTGCACACAAGAAACTGCCACCTTGCGCACTGGGCAGGTTTTGTCAGGCGTGGAAGATGCCATCAAGATCTCCACTGACTGTGGTAAAAGAGATTCTAAATCAGAATGCTATTTCCCTTGAGCAGATGGAGATCACCTTGCCTGAAGCCTGACCGTTAGCCACACTGTTGAGGCCCTAACACCAAGATGGCAAGCAGAAGCATTTTAAGCTAACTGTAACTTCTTTCCCCATGTAGCAAGCGAGGGAAATGGTACTGGAGATCATCCGAGAGAAAGATCAGGCAGACTTCCGAGGCGTACGCAATGATTTCAGTTCTAGAATGGGAGGAGGCAGCATAGAGGTATGTTTTCTTCACGACTACTCTGCTAACCTCCCTGTGGGATGGGTAGTGGGTGGAAGTCATCAAATTGCACATGTAACCTGTAAGCTTCTTTTTAAATGCATTGTGTTCTTTTGCCAGAAATGAGAGTCTGGCTGCAAAGAGGAGGAGTTCTCATGGACTCCCAGATGGCACTTCTCTAATTGACTTTTTAAGCTGCATTCTTGTAGTGCAGAGTTCATTTAGTGGGGAAGGAATTTGCGGCCACATGTTTGTTTTTCTTAAGTGATATGGTTCTGTAGCCTGGAGCTGCCTAACATGACCTGTCCTCGTAGTTAAGAGCATCTCCTTGTAAAGTCAGAGTCATTCAGTTTAGTTCTCTGAGCTTTCATACTGCTTTGCCTTTCCCATCAGGTCTCTGTGCCCAGGTTTGCTGTTGGAATTGTGATAGGAAGAAATGGAGAAATGATCAAAAAGATTCAGAATGATGCTGGAGTTAGGATTCAATTTAAACCAGGTTTGTGTGAGGATGGAGAGCTGTTACTTTCTGACCAGTGTTCCAGTTTGGGATTGCTAAAGTGAATCTGATCTGAGGTTACAGCAGCTAGGCTTTCCTCATTTAAAGGTGCATTGTGTCTCTTTCTGAAACCCATTTAAGTATGATGTGCTGCTTCCTCGTGCACTTTCTGGTTTTCAGAGTATAAGATTATATACAGCTGATTTGCAAACATTAGATGTCACAGCAGTCATGTCTGGATAAACAAAATAACAATAATAAACCTTTTATTTCCTGTTAAAGAGCTCTCCTTCAGAACATTAAAGCCTTTGGGGATCAGGAGTTGATTAATTCTAAGTAACTTTCTCTGGGTCCTTGGCTGTCTGATCACCTATCAAAGCTGCCTTTGTCCTCTTAAAATTATATCAGTCTCTTTCATGGCTTTTTGACATTTGGAAGTGCTGCCTTTTGAATGTTGTTCCATCTGTGATGTGGGCTGGGTTTTGTCTTCTTTCAGTCCATGGAAGAGGGGGCTGAAGGTGGAGGGAAGAGGTGGTTGCGTGGTGTGAAAATGCTGCTAGCAGCGGTGGTGCTAGAAGGAAGCTTTTATTGACGGGTGGATGTTTTCTGCTTTTAATTTAGTCTTTGCCACCTCTCTTCACAGATGATGGGATTAGTTCTGAAAGAGTCGCACAGGTCATGGGGCTTCCTGATAGGTGTCAACACGCAGCACACATCATCAGTGAGCTCATTCTCACAGCACAGGTGGGTTCTGGAGGCTCCCGGCAGCAAAGTGCTTGTATGGGAATGTACTCTGCATGCATGCAGCTCTGTGGGTGGATGCCAGCATGTGAAGAACAGCACTGTGAAGTTTTGCCTCTGGTAGGCCACATATGCTGCCCAGGACAGAGCTGTTAGGCTTGGGCTTTGTTAATGTAATACGAGTTAACTGAGCTATGGAAGGTCTTCAAGTCTTGGGCACTATTATGAGGCCTCATTAGAGCTCCATGTTTACCCCCCATGTTTAGTTGTTCTTAAATTATTTGGAGATGGTGACCTGGTAGAATGCAGTCCAGCAGTGGCATGAGAGAGTGACTGGAGTCTCTGCTCAGTGGGGCTGACAGCAAGGCATTAACCGTACTCTGATGCTTCCACTTCAGATATCAGTCCTCTTGTCTAGTGGCTGTGGGAGGCAGGGGAAGGCAAGGAATGCTCACTGTCTCTGAGAAAGACACCAAAATATTGCATTGCCTAAGGGCAAGAAGTACAAAGACGGGTGAAGCAGTAGAGAAGACTCAGGAAGGAGAGAAATGAAGATGTTAGGTCATTTCACTTTTGAGGTCTCTCTGATAGCCTCTGACTGCCCATGGCCTTTGCTTTTGGAGAATTCAGTTACCCAGAATAGCTGTGTCCTTTAAGTGTCTTTGAACTTAAAAGCTTCCTTTGGAAGTTTTGGAAAATATGCATTTCAGCTGAGTAATTCCAGCAGTTCTTTAAAGAATGACGCTTGAAAGGGTTTGGAAGCAACTTCTGTGTCAGTGCCAAGATCTATTGGTTGCTCTAAGGAAAGCCCCCATCACAAACTAAAAGTGTTTTAGTAGATGATGCTTATTTATAGGTTTATTTCAGCAAATATAAAGGCATGCATTTAGAAAATACAAATATCTTCCTGAGTCAGGAAGGCAGCTGCACCCTACGTTACTTGGCATTTCTTTAAAGTGCTTCAAAATCTTGAATGTGAAACTGAAGTCCAAGAATATCTTAATTCAGTGCTATTGATTATAAAGCAGTTTAACTTACCTTGCTTTATTTGGGTTTTAATGTGCATTGCACCAGCAAAAAATACCCACTGATACAGTTGTTTTGCCTCCCAAGGAACGAGATGGCTTTGGAAGCTTGGCTGTCGCCCGAGGAAGAGGTCGTGGCCGTGGGGACTGGAGTGTTGGGACACCTGGAGGCATGCAGGAGATAACCTACACGGTGCCAGCTGACAAGTGTGGTCTCGTTATAGGCAAAGGTAGGTCTGGTGACACTAACTACATCTTGCAGTCTTCTACTCTTGGGATGGACGCATTCTTGCTGCCTGCCAGTGAGGCTTTGGAGTTTTCTGTAATTGCAGGTATTTAGTGGCCAGTGAATGCAGCATAGGAATAAGCTGTAAGTGCTTGTGGTTGTTTTCTTTGTGGTGCTCTCACTCATAATTGTACTCTCTGGGCCCTTGTTCACAATCTGTAAGAGGGGCTCTTCATGCAGAGCTGTCAAGTAAGCTTGTTATAACAAGCAGCTGGCTGAGAAAAGGCATGTTCATTTGTGCATGCTTTTTATAGAGGATTGACTTAAAGAACAGTTTATCAGGGACAAGCAGAACAGTCATTTCATCATTCTGGATGTCCGTGAGTGATGTCTGATAAAACGGAAGGTCTTTGAATGTGGTTATAACAGTAGCTGCTTCCAGCCACGTACCTGAAGTGTCTGATGAATAAAGTGAAATAGCAGGATCTAGGTGTATCCAAGCTTGCATCTGAGCAAGTACAACCCCAGGACAGTTTTGAAACCAGAGGATCAGCAGCAGTCTCAGTTTGTCATAGAGCATGAGCTACACATGGGGTAATGGCAGTACTTAGATTAGAGCCAGGAATAGAAGAGCTCTATCGCTCTGAATTGTTGTGATGCTTCACTGACGTGTCAAAGGAGTTGTATTTAATTTTTTCTATCTGCTTATTTCAGAAAGAGTGACATATGCCTTAACTAGTATTTAAGTAATCACAGTTGGCTTTTAGCCTCAGCAGAGCTGAAGTGAATAGAATAGGAACCGATTAGCTACAGCGGTAAAGGAGGCAGAGACTTGAGGGCATTGTGCCATGTTTCAGTGGCATTTAGTTTCCTGCTGTCCTGTTGAGCAGGAGAGAGCTTGCAATGAAACGTGCTGTGGCCTCTTTCCGCTGCTGCACAACCCTGCTCTTCCCTTCCATGTGTCTGGCCCCTGTAGCCCCCAAACTCCTGCCTTATTGGGTGACAAGGGATGCAGGGGTGTCAGCAGTGCATCTGCAGTCATTTTCAGATGATGTTCTTTGCTGTAAACCTATTCACAAACCTGACAACTCTTCTCAGTATGTAAATACACCTGCTCTACTTGTTACACAGAAATGGCAGAGCCATTGTGCTTGATCTCACTGAACAGTCCAGTTGGGCAAAAGATTAAGCAAAGCAAATTTTAAGCCCACAAGTGAGAGTTATACGTATGGAAAACTCAAATTATAATGAAACTTTATTGCTGTATCCATTAGTCATCCTTCATAAAAGATCAGAAAAGGTCACTTCTTGTTCTGCAGTGCGCTGAAGTGGAGCATTTGTGACTACTGAGAGCCCTGTGTGATGTAAAGATAAATGCAGGTAGTGGAGTTGGATGTCCCAGCGTTCAAGTGCAAGGCCTGGCACAGGCTCTCTGTGGGGGTTGAGTGTAGCTTTTTACCTTTATTTCCACAACAGCAAAATAGGGATTCTTACCCAGCCAGATCAGAAGCTTTCTGGAGTGACTAATTACTGGTTGTATGGTGATTTGAGTGCTTGTAGCTTTGTAATGCCAGGTTGTAATCGGTGTTCTTACAGTGCCTCTGCTCTTAGTCTGTTGCAGCCTTCATTTTTGTCAAGTGAGTGATGGCTGTAGCACTGCCTTTTGGGGCCTGGACCAGGATGGATGTACTACACTCTCTGTTGATTCAAGGCACCTGATTGTTCTTATTTCATCTCGCACTGCTTGTGGAGCAGTGAAGGGGAGGGGGGATGTTAGTGGGGTTTTCTTAACAGTGACCAATTGTAAAAGCTTTGGTCCCCACTTGCAGTTTCTGAGCAGTTTCCAGGTTACTTTGGGTTTATCCCCTGTGATACAGGAGGTGGCTGTCAGCCTTCTCTGTAACATCTGGCCAGTTCCTCTGGGCACAAAGTAGCTTGGTCTCTGAGGTTAGTACCCAAGCAATCTTGGGCATAGTGTATGTGATGTGGTCAGGTAACTGCCACTGTGCTTCCAGCTCCATGTCACCACTCAGGAAGAGGGGGGAAAGAGGGAATGAGGTAGTTCCTCAGCTCAGTTTCTGTGGAGTATATGATAGAAAATTTAGGGCCCTTTTCTGATGGGCATCACTTCTCAGCTTGGGAGCGTGAGCCTTTAGGAGCCGATAAGAAGCATTCAGCTCCCTGCAAATCCTGTGCGTAGCTTTTTCCTCTAGAGGGTGGGTAGGTGCAGCTTTTCTTCTGTGAAAGACTCGAGGAAGGGTGGAGACGAGCGCCATACACATGTCAGGGGCTTTCTCTGTTTGGTGGTGCTTGGAAACAAACCGCAGCCTCTCTGGGCCCCCGCTGGATTTCCATGATAAATACAGCAATATTGACAGATACCGCGGCCGGCCTGGCTCTTGTCAGCTCGGCCTTTTAGCAGCTTTGATTAATTGCTTTACGATTTCACGTCCAGCTGGGGGGCCACTCTTGGATCACTTCTGCCCCCCATCAGGTAGAAGAATGGAGCAGGCTGCTGAATGCGTCTATAGACAGCTACCATGTGCCGAGCGGGTCACCTCACCGTGGGGGAAGATGAACTCCTTCCGGCACCGTGCAGCATCGTGTTGACTTCGTCACTTCATTTACATGCTCTGGAGGCTGAATTGGGGTAGCTTGGATGGGAGGGAGCACTTTGGTGTGCTCCAGGCTGGAGGGTTAGGAGGAGAATGGCACCAAGTCCCAATATGGGGTAGGAGCTTGCAGCCTCTGAGCAAACCTGGAGAGCCAACTAACTTGATCCTGCAATGTGGTCCAGGAGAGACCTGATGTGGCAATGATCCCAACAGCTACAGACTTGGTGCTGAATGTTAAATGGGAAAATGATTTGAAATCTATATTCTCCTTGCTTCCAGTTTGAGAATGCTTTAATTTTTAATCCCCTTTGGAAGGAGAAACCTGGTCTGCTCTGTGAGTACCAACCATTGGTTATGACTGTTGTCCAGGAAAGAAATTCTCCCCCTCCTTCATGATCCAAATTGTGAAGGGGTTCTCTGTTCTCATTAAGCTGATGAAGCGGCTGTAGATTCAGATCTCACCTCAGTATGTAAAAACCAGAGCTTCAGACAAGTCTGCATCAGACAAAAGCATCACATTAAAAAACCTTCTTAGTTTTGAAACTTCATCTCACCCTTTCCCATGCTTGACTTGAAAATAAGTGGGCTGGCTTTTCGCTGCACAGTACAATCCCTGTTGTCTGCCCAGGGATGTGACACGATTATCTTTTGTTAAATGCATCTTCAAAAATTCATTTAGAAAGAGTTAATTGCCCTTTGGCAACTTTTCCTCCTCCCCTCCCCAAGAAGGCTTTAAAATGTTAAAAAGGTCACGAGTCCATTACAATGAAATGAACAAGTGTCTGCAACATCCACAGTTTGTTTTGAAGTTGTGCTGGATGTATAGAGATGGAAATGCAGCAAAATTGAGGCCATTCCTTGTGGAGACTCTGTTTAATTAAAACCAAGCAAAAAGCTGGGGTTCGTTTCCTTTGCTCTTCCCTGCTTGCTGCATCCTTTTGGCTGGCGACTGTGGATTTGTGATTTAGGAGTTGTAAAACCCCTTCCATCCCTGCACCCTTTAATTTCTTCAGTTGAGTGGAGCTGGTCTCTAAGTTGTGTGAGCTTCCAAAAGAAGAATTGAACCATTGTAACATTGGCGAAGGCTTTTGTTAAGCAAATTTCATTAAGAGACTGGGACATAGCAGGGCTTGAGGAAACCAGATCTACTTGGACTGGCCCTGCTGCATTCTGCTCAAGGTGCTCCTATACCCAGATATGTTCACTTCACACAACTAATGCTGAAATAGCAGAGGACAGCCTGGAACCTTGCATTGCTGTGCTTGTGTGAAGGGATGTATGTGCTGCAGTGTGAGTAGGAGCGTGGTAAGCAGAGACTTCTTTAAGGCAACAACCTGAACAGCGCATGATTGTGGGAAAGCTTAAGCTTTGTTTTTCGGCTACAAGATATGTAGCTGATGGGTTTTGCCTTAGTGGAATGAAATGTGTAGTGAGGGGGGGTGAATAGAAGTCTCACAGAAGCAAGAAGCAGCATTGGTTGCAGGTGACTTTTTTCCCTTGAGGATTGTGAAAGCCGTGCAAAACCCCAGAATTCAGTCAGGTTTGGCATCTGCTTTGTCCAAGCGTGTCTCAGCCACACAGCATTTTGCTGGGAGCCTGGCAATGTGCACACGGCAGAGCTGTGTGTTCTTACAACAGCACCAACCGTGACTCCAGAAGCTGTTGCAGTAGCTTGCAGTTTTAGGTTATGCTTATGAAGCAGGTTAAAAGGAGCAACATGAGCTCAGGTACTGTTGTTTCTTACGCTGTTGCCATCCTCATCCCACTTCCCTTGAGGCACACAGAAAGTAGCTGAAACTATTCCATTACCAGAACCTGGCTTTGATACGCTTTTATTGGAAGAGATGCTGGATATCCCTCCTTACGTCTTGATTTTCTTTTCTTCAGGTGGTGAGAACATCAAGAGCATAAATCAGCAGTCGGGAGCCCATGTGGAGCTCCAGAGAAACCCACCTCCAAACACAGACCCTGGTGTACGAATATTCACAATCAGAGGAGTTCCCCAGCAAATTGAGCTCGCTAGGCATCTCATAGATGAGAAAGTTGGTGTAAGTTCCATCTCTGATCTTAGTCTGTCTCTTTCAGACATGGTGTTTTCACTCTTAGGTACACGTGGGCCTGGACTTGGAGGATGGCACAGAACACACATGCTTGCATTATTCAGCTTCAAAACCATTTTGTTAGCAGCTGTCTTGAACTTTGGCCCTCCAGGATCCATTGGACTAATTTTTGCTGTGGTCCCAGAAGGATCTAACTGCTGACATGATCATGGGTATTGTGCAGCTGTGTGAGAGGGAAGAACAGCAATAATCAGGTGTGAGAAGGCTGTCAAAGGAGATTTTGTGAAGGGAAGACAGTAGTGTCACTGCGTGAGAATGACACAATCCTGGCATCATCATCCTGAAAGTAACACTCAACTCCTTGCTCCAGTAAATCCAGGATGACTTTATCTTCCACTTAATGCAGTGCTGTGGTATTGAAGCTTAATAATGTCAGGCTGGAATACTGCTGAAGGGGGACACTTGGGTAAAAGAAAGTATGGAAAATACTGAACTGGGGCATGGTAAAGCTGAAAAGCAACCTTTGTGCTGAACTACCTGAGAGGAGAAGGCTTGATACCAACCTCAGGATCCACGTGTCCCAGGCTGTCTTCTCCCCTTTCTTACTGCTCATACTTGCTGCCTCCACCTTGTGCTTTGAGCTGCCATTAAGTATTTGTGGATTCTGTGACAGGGTACCAGCATGGGTGGACCTGGAGGATTTGGTCAAAGTCCGTTCAGCCAAGCACCCGCTACACCTCATCAAAAGTAAGCTGCTTCCTCTCCTCATGGATGGGCTGTGGGGAATGGCTGGGAGCTATAAAAGCATTGGAGAAGGGTGGAAGGTCCAGAAGGGGTGGTGAATAAGCGAAGCCTTTTAAAGATGGAGTATTCAGAAGCAAGAAGCAAGTGAGATTAAGCTTGAATACAGGAAGGATTTTATTGATTAAGTCATAAAGAAGGCAGGTATCAGCATCTCCAAAATTCCTGTCTCTAGTGGGACAGTGAGAGCACAGGAAGAAACCTGAACTGCATGCAAGACAAGGAGTGCTGTTCAGTATGATGTATCTTCATCTTGGCTTCATGCACAGACCAGTATCAAGGCAGTCAGCAGTCACACCTACACAGTGTTCCCTTTGGTTCCCATGTTCACCTGTTTGCTCAGCAGTTGCTGACTGTAAAGAGCTTCTATTTCTGTGGGCAACTTCGTGTATGTGGCCTGTGAAGTGTTTTATTGCCTACTTCAGCATCCCTTTTTGTCCCCTGCAGTGGTCCTCAGGCGTTCATGACGCAGGGTTGGGGCAGTACCTACCAGACGTGGCAGCAGCCTGGACAGCAAGTTCCAAGTAAGTGTCTGGGACCTGGGCTGGAGAAGGGTTGGTGCTCCCTTTGCAATTGCTGGTTCATGCCTGCCAAACACAGGTTCACCCACGAGACCGCTCCGTTTTCCTGAGCAGAAGAGGTATGTGAAGACATGTTGCAGTGTTTGAGCTGAGAATAAGCTGAAGTCCATTGAAAACTGTAATGGTTTTGTGTACTTAACTGCTTACTGCCTGTTTCTGCTGTCTTTGTGCCTGTCCTCTCTTAACACAAACATTTCTGCCTTAGGATTCTCTCAGCAAGTGCTTGCCAACCCCACTTCCCCCAGCAGGCACGCAGTGTGCAGTGGTGAGCCTGCCCATCTCTTTGTTCTTGACCTTATCAGTTCTTGCTTATTTTCTCTTTCAAATGTTCCTTTTGAGCTCTTATCCCTGTTCAATTCCCAGTCTGATGGAAAGACTGGGAAAGGAGATACAGAAAATGCACCCCCAAGAGCACTGGACTTCCCTGAGCTTTGGGAAGCAGAGCAGTCAGTGCAGCGGGGAAAATTCTACCAAAAATGGGATCTTTATCCTCCCATAAAGCCTCTGAATAAATGCTTACTAAATGTACATTGCTACTTGCCTTGCAAGATGCCTTTAGAGTCTCACTTTAGTAACTTGTCTTTTCTCCCCTCCCTGAAACATCCTCTTATCCTGCCCACCAGCCACAGGGGAAAAGACATCTCCCTTCCTGCAACATCAACTCATGTCTTGAGCTCACACATCCTGGCTTTGGAGCCTGTCATCATTTGGTGTAATGGTGATAAACCCTTTTAATCCCCCACTTACCAATAGTGCAGTTTGTATCCCAGTGGATACACAGCTGCTTTGCAGCGAGTTTGTCGTGTTTCTGGTGGCTCTCAAGACCAGTGAAGCATCCTGCCTTGCCATTATCCTTCCCCTGTATGGGTTTAGTACCATGACATTGTGTTTTGGGGCAGATGGTTTATTTCTGCTGTTGAACCCGATGGAAAATGTTGGCTCTCTAGTTCCATGTCTACTTAGGACCCTCCAAGTTCCTGTTTGTAGCCAGGCATTATGAAGGCAGTCTTGGTAAGGAGAGAGGATACACAAGGTAATGCTGTGCTTTAAGCAGCCTTCACCGCTTTCTTGTGCTGCAGATTACAGTGGTACCCAGTCAGGCCGGGTGGAGTCCATTGATGCATGCAGGGTTATTATAAGGCACTAGGTAAATACCTGCTTTTGCACTTTAGTTTGACAACAGCCTTGAGAAGGGTCCTTTCCCTTAGAGCTGCAGCCTGGTTGCCTGCGGCTGTCAAAGAGCCACTGAGTCCTCCGAGTCGCTTCCTAGGGCCAGAGCCGAGAGTGCCCTTAGCATGGGAGGAGGGGCAGGCCCCCACCCCTACACATGTATTTAGATTTTAATTACTTCCCCCATCCTCAGTAAATGAACGGGCTGGGGAAACATTTTAGTGTGAAGCGCGTTTGGCTGCGTGTCCTTTCAGCCTGCTGCGGACTGTAACGAAGAAAAGGCATTGAAGGGAGGGCCTTTGTTGGCATTAGCAGGTGGGCAGTTGAGGCAGCCTTGACCTCTGCCAGAAAAGGTCCTGACTTGTAGCGTTGGTCAAGTCTTTTAACCCGCTTTTATGCCTCTGGACAGGACCCTGCTGCCCTGTTCACCCACTTCACACTTGCAGTGTATTATTTTCCCCCTTCCCTCCCAACTTCAAAGCCCCCCTTAGGCTGGTGTCGCAGGGCAGGGCTGTGCCTGGAGCATGGATGGGCTGGGGAGAGCTCGCCCCACTCGTGTCTCCTCTCCTTGCCTGCTCTCCGTGGCTCCTGCTCAGCCTGTGCCTGTCTCTCGCCGCAGGTCCTGTTTGCTGTGTGTTCTGTTCAGGGCTTTTTCTGGTTGCTGTGTGTGTTGCTCAGGGCTCTTGGCTCTGACTGTGACTGAGGGAAGTGCAGGCATCCCGCATCTGCACCCAGACCCTCCCCTGCAATAGCACTTGGATGTGCTAGGTTGGAGGGGCTCCAAAGTGGGGTGTCTCTGCTAGTGAAGCCCAAGGTTTTGGGGTCTGTGAGGTCTCTCAGTGCAGGAGATGGTGTCTCAGGGCTGGTTGTGGCTGTTAGGAGGGTGTTGTGGATGTGCAGACTGAGCAGCTCCCAACCCATGGGCTTCAGCTTGAGCGGGTCCCAGCATGGGGAGACTTGGCTTGATGCCCTTTAACTGGGCACAGGTGAAGTGAAGTCAGGAACTGGAGCTTTTCCTTGGCTTTCCCTGAAATGAAGAGTCCCAATAGTGTAAGAAGGTGAAAGCTGCACTGAGAAGTCTGGGCAACAGAGGTAGATCCAGGGCCTGTCTAGTGCAAAGGTAGATGTCACTGGCTGGAAGCTTACCTGTTCCACACTGACGGGCCCCTTGTTGTCATCTCTGCACAGGCCAACAGAGCCAGCAGCAGAACAGCCATCCCGGTTACAGCAAAGCATGGGAAGAGTATTTCAAAGAGCAGAGTGAGTGGAACAGGGTTACTGGAGATGAATAAACCCTTGTTTCAAACAGTTACTGCAGTCACACAACTTACGTCTCCATTCCCTGCCAGTATTAGCTTCCAGTCCTCTACAGAACCCTATGGTCCCCTCCTTTTGGTGATGGTGCACGTAGTTCTCCCAATGAAAGCTCTCAGTTGTGCTTTCTGCTGTTGCAGCTCAGGAGAGGTGCTCCCATTGAACCACAGCCCACAGCAGACCTCGTGTCCGTGCTTGCAGTTGTTCTGTGTGGGGAGAACACAGTGCACAGGGAACAAAAGCCAGAAACCTGGAGCTGGGTTGTTGTGAGGGCTCTGTGCACATGGGATAACGTGAGCCTGGCTTCCCCTCTCCGTTAAGAAACGCGTGATGCCGACTCCTGGATGTGCTTCTGCCGCTGTGCTGCTGGAGCCTTTGGGCCGAGGAGGAAGGGTGCAGGTGGTCAGGCCGTGTCCCTGCACCTGCAGCAATGATCTCCTGATGCTTTCTGGCTGCTGTGGGCTTGCAGGCCAGCTCAAAGCCTGTCCTGTCGTACCCACCCAGCAGAGCCGCTGTTGTTCTTTCACGTGTCTGCAGCTGGCTCTTCTTTAAGCTTTACAAAAGGAGATCCTAAGCCTGGGCTTGGTATTAAGGAATTGCTCACCTCTTCCTTTTCCCTTCTTTTCCTCCAGGTCATGCTGCCAGTGCTGCTTCTCAGGCAAGTTCCCAGCCGGACTACACAATGGCTTGGGCAGAGTATTACAGACAGCAAGCTGCTTACTATGGGCAGACACTAGGGCAGGCTCAGGCCCACAGCCAGGTCTGTATTCCTGTTCCCTGAACCCCTCTGCTCTTTCCTGTGGGGAATTGGGTGCATTGGCCTTGTCCTGCTGTGTGGACTCTGCTTTGGGCTCACATGGTGAAGGCAGAGGTGTTTTGTGGCTGAGGAAGCAATCACTCAACATCAGAATCTTATTTCCCTTTACAGAGTGAGGGTTTTTTTGGGAGGGGATTGGGAGGTTATTTCCTGGGGGCCTTTCCTTATAACCCCCAGGCTACTTTGGGGAATAAAGGAATGATGGTGCCAGGCTGGCGAGGTAGCACAACGCTGGCACATCACACAGTGCAGGTCCGTGTGTGCAGGCTCTGCCTTTCCTCCTGCGGGCTTTAAGCAGGGATCAGTGGTGCTGTTGCTTGGGGAGGGAGCGCCCTGGCCTGAAAGGAAGCAGAAAACTGTTGGAATAATAATTCGGATTAACCAGCTGCCAAGTCAGATCTCATCCCAAAATAGGGCTGAGTGGGATTTATCCTGCTCGGACCCGCAGGGCTTTCCCGAGTGCCGGGTTTCCAGAGTGAATGTCTTAGCATTCAGCAAAAGTCATGTGCAGAGCACACACACACCTTGGTGCGATCGGATCTCCCCACTGATCCATGCTTGCACCCTGACTCCGTGGGGCAGGAGGTGGTTGGGATGCCCCTGGGCTGCCAGCCTTGTCCTCAGGCAGCGGCTGCCGCTCGGCACCGCCGAGGTCGAGCCTGGTGCGGGAGCCAGCGCTTGCCGCGGGCGCTGGCCAAGGGTGAGCTGGAAGCGGTGATGAAAGGGAGTTCTCTTCCTTCCCTGCTCAAAGCCTGGCCCTCTGCAGAAGGGAGATCTTGTTCCGTGAGAGCCTTGCGGAGCCCAGGGCACGGATCTCTCCCATAGCGGCTCCGAGCATCGCTGGAGGTGCATCCCGCTCGGCTGGAGTGGGGAATGAGACCTGCCCGTGTCGGGGGGGAGGAGGCTTGGACAGCGAAAAGAATCTGCTGCCGCTGAGTAACTTCTCCCTTTTCCTCCCTCTTTAGGAGCAGTAGAACAAGGTCCTCGTGGCAATTTTATTTGGGTTTTGTTTTGGTTTTTTTTTTTGTTTTCTTTTTCCTTGGAATCATTGTGGAAGAAAAACCTTTTTGTAACAGAGGTTTCTAGATTTGCAACCTTTTGATGAAGACTTTTCTGTTTGTGAAACACTAGTGGTAGGATAATCTATACTGAACTTTGCTAAGAATCAGGAGCAATTTAGTCACGTACTAAACTCATGGACGCGCTGGTCATTTTTGTTTCCAAATTCGTTTTAAAGAGAGAAATAATAAGAATCAATAATAATAATAATAAACCTCCGGGATCCTTTTTGGAGAGAAGCCAGAGATTTTGCCGGCACCAAAACGCACCCCCGAGCTGTGACATTTCAACACGTTGGGTTATTTTTGTGTTCTTGGTTTGGTTGGGGGGGGGGTGTTTATTTCCCCTCCTCCTTTTTCATTCTCAATCTTTTCTGTTACGACAGAAAGTGGCTTGGAAGTCTTAGGTGGTATGTAACAAATCCTCAAAAAACAGGAAAAAAAAAAGAGAAAAAAAAAAAAAAGAAAGGTTTTAAACAGTATTTAAATATTCTTAAATATGTAAATTCCTGAAATGTTTTACTTCTAATTCCGTGTTCTTTGGCTGTCTTTTGATTTTTATTGCATTATTTTTTAAGGA
>JANHGB010050964.1:0-12598 GCA_026283785.1 Coracopsis vasa | reverse complement strand
CTGCTCTTATCTCAACCCGTGGGAGTTACATTCTTTAGATTCTCCTCCCCATCCCTCCGGGAGCGGGGGGAGGAAGGAGGAAGGGGGAGCAAGTGGGCTGCATGGTTTCCTGAGTGACAGGCTGGGCTTAAACCACGACAGAAGCAAAAAAATAAATGCAGTAATTTGTCCTTGTATATCTAAAAGAAAACTATATTTTCCACAAACACGACAGTCACAGCTCATAACTGAAAAGCAAAAAAAAAAAAAAAGCAATTAAATGTTCTGAATAAAAACAATGTCAATTTATTTTGCTCTTTTTTGTGTAAATTTTAGTTAAATTGTTTCTGCATTGGTGAATTCAAAAAATTTCCAGGCCACTTTCAACTAAGTGAAAGGAACAGTATGTAGTGTTTGGTTTTATTAGAGGTGATTTGCAGCATTCATTTATAATTTCACATCTAAAGGTTTGATAAAGGTTGTTGTGTTGCTACTTTGATGATAATATTTTAAGATCTTTCATTTTAAATAGACAAGGCATTACTTGAGTCCATTATTTGCTTAATTGAATACTTTTGAATGAAGAAACATGAAAACATGGAAATACTTTTGATGAGAAATGATGAATTGAAATAATCAGTACCAAAATGAGATGGCCCTAAATTGCTGGTGGGCTTGGTGTGAATCTGTTATTGTGTATTTATTTATTTATTTAAATATGGCACCTGTTACAAGAAACTATGCTGAAAGAGTTAGATGGTACATTATTTACAAAGATCTGTGCAAAGTGAGATGGTGTGATTTTTTTATATGTATTCTTAATACAGGCTAGAGCCTTACACGTGACTTAATATGAAAGTACACTGCTGCGACATGAAAAAAAACCTCACCTCAATCCAAATCAAACCAAAAACTATAAAGAACAGTTGTATTGGCTGAGATGGGTGAATTCTGTGTTTGTCATAAGTACAAAATCAAACAAGGCAAATACCACCCCCTCCCAATACCAAAGGTTATCATGTGAAACCCCAGAAAGACAGGAGTATAGCTTTTTCTAGAAAGAATCTGCACTAAAGCAGGTACACTTGGAAGTATTTTAGAGACACTACTGAGAATTGCTGCCATGAAATCTAAATATTAATTACCAGGATTGTTAATCTTGTTTTGCAAGTTCACAACTTTTACAGTCATGCAAGACATTTCCAGATCAAAATGAATATAGGCTTTTTTTACATTCATGTGGTCAAATGACTTCTGAAAGTGTGAAACAAAATACGATCAGGCATTTTCTTATTGGACTAACAGAATATATTTACGAAATCTATAAAATTTTCAAGTTTGCGTTCAATGTCTATATGACAATAGGCTATTTTGTAAATTTTTTTTCGGATACGCAATGTTACTACTGATAGAGATAAGATGAAATAGCTTTCAAGAAATACCTAGTTCTAGCAAGTCCCACTGTGCTGCTTTATCTATGTTGAGTATTAAATATGGCTATTCACAGGAAAAAGAAAGGAGAGAAATCTAGTTTAATCTATGAATTAATGTTGAGTGCACTGTAGGTTTTGCTGTTGTTGTGTTTGCATTTTTTAATAGGATGGAAGACCAGAGCTTTTCTTTTTTCAAACATTATGTGTTGCATCGTTTATAGCTCCTATTCCACAATTGCACAAAAGCATACGCAAAAAAATAAATATGAAGGAAATGAGTAAAAGCAAAGACGTGTTTATTTATAGTTTTGGGGCCATTTAGACATTAATACTTCTCACGTCTGCACTCTGTATTGGTAATGGCATATTCGATTTTTAGAGCAGAGTCTTAATTGGCCTCCCTGTATTTTATCTGTAACTCCTTCTATATAGCTTGAGACATCCATGACTAGTCATATTAATCACTGTTACCCCAGAGAAAATATTGGGTTTGTTTAAGATTGAGAAGAAAACTATTTAAGTATTTTAAAATATCCAGGACACTTAATTTATGGGGTGGTGTTTTGCTGGGTTTTTTTTTCATGTTGCATAGAAGGTATAATTATGAAATAGAAAAAAGCATGACTTTCAATTTTTGTGGTACTGCCTCTCTCTTAGACATATTAGAAACCAGTATAATTTTATTCCCATATCCAAATTTGCATCAACAGCGACATCAACTTTTTTTTTTTTTCTTGTAATGAAATGTGTGGAATACTTTAAAATCTTTACAGGTTTTTTCGCTAAGTGTAAGCCCATGTCTTTGACTTGCAGCAGAGCTAAGGGTTCAGGTGGACAATCCTAGCACCTCTGATCCAGGAAATGTGACATTTGCAGGTTGTTGCTCACTGAGAGAAAAATTCCACCATTTGTTTGTCCTGGGCTTGGGCTCTTCCCCTGCTGTCTCCCATAGACCTCTCCCAGAAATGGGGTACTAGGTGAGATGTGTCATTTTCTGAACCAGTAGCATCATCCATACTTACATGCAACATAAATAACATTTGAATCCTTAATAGAATTCTTTTAGGATAATTTGTGCATAATGGCACAAAGTGTTTAAACCAATGAACTAAATACTCGAATTAGGATGAAGTGGCTGTAAAAAGTTAGTATCTGATCTTTCTGTATTGATCAGTGGACCCAAGTAATCTCGTTTTGGTCTGTATAGTGAAAGGGTGAGCCTGGAACACCTAGAGAGACAGATCCCCAGGCTTTTGGTGGAGAGAAGCAGTGGAAGAAACTCACACTTCAGCAGCAATCTTGACCTACTTTGTGGTTCTGTTAGCAATGAGGTTACATTATGGGTGTCTTTGTAAAATACAGGTTGAGAGTCTCAGTGGTACAGCAGAAACATTTGGCAATCTTTTAAAACTGCATCTTTTTACAATTTGTTTAACCATTACTATTTGCATCAAGTACAGTATCTGCCCCCAAATCTGTGACACTGCTATTCTTTTATGTGTTTCACACTGGTTGCAGGCCTACAGGCTCTTGAGGGAAGTCTGTGCCCCATGTCTGAAAGCCATGATCTATTATCATGCTGGCTCCCCTGCAGTCCAATGGCCAGTCTGAAAAGGAACGGCATAACGCTGCCTGTGGGGATTTGCTCTCTCTGGAGACACCTCTACATTATTACTCAGTTATACTCTTTTCCCTGCCATATTACATGTTCTGTTGACTTACATTATACTAATTGGCATTTTCTCATCTTTTGCAGTAACTATACCTTAAAACTATTGAAGCAATGCCTTAATGCTCAGGAATATTTAGAACATTAATTCAGCATTAAAGGCTGGGGTTTTTTTTCATAATAATATTTAAGGGAAGTGGAAAATATGATTAATGAAAAAAAGAAAGGCTCTGGGCTTATATGACCTATTTGAGGTCACACAGACTTAGTAGTTGTTTCCAACCTGTACTCGCTGGCAAATACTGCTTTTCAGAAAAAAAAGAGAATTGGTTTGTGTTTCTGTCAAGCAGTTTGTAAGTCTTGAAGTCTGCCCAAAGAACAACCAGCAGTTTAGAACAGACTAAATTTTCCATCACAGCAATATTTCAGGTTTGGCTATTTCTCTTTACTTACGGAAGTACTTCTGTAATTTTGTCCTGCAGTTGTACACATAACTTTTGGCTGTCACTGGGAAGTTGCAGAAAAACAGTATGCTCAACCGAGGGAAAAATATAGCGCTAAGTAGTCTGATCATAAAGATACAGAGACAAAGGAACTGTTTTCAAACCTGTCTCTTCAAAGCTCAGATGCCCTCCTTAGGCAGCCTAACATTATTATCCCTCACAGGGGGTCCACACCCAGAATCATCTATTGTGAAATGTGTTTCAAGCCAGGAAGAGGGAATTCCTCTTTTTGCTGACTAGCTTTCCTGCTATTCTATTTCTCTCTCCATAAAGTGCTATCAGGCAGCTGTCTTCTGTTGAAAATCATTATTTTTAATAAAGGAAAGGAATCAAGATCAGGCCCAAAGTGAATGCATCAGATGCCTCCAGAGACAAAACATAGAAGTGCAATAGTTTTGAAGACCTAATTTTTAGTTCAGGTGCCTATATTTCATCTAAATCACATATGCTATTTTTAAACCTGTAAATCAGGGATAATGGAACTGCTAACCTTACAGAGGAACTATGTGATGAAATCATTAAGCATTATTAGATGCTCAAATGTAATGAAAAGCCATAAACGTACCTATGGAGTTTAGGGTAAAGGCTGGAGTTTTGAGTTTTCATGCTGTTAGTAGGAGTATTTCATATTTCCTCTGGAATTTTAAGCCCGTTGATGAAATTATTCAGGGCTTCAGTATCTCTATTAAAAAAAAGGAGATAATTTTCATCCATTTGGTAGGAGTAGTAATTATTTTTATGTTTTGAAAATCACATTGAAATCCTTAAATAGAAAATAACACTAATAAATACAGCACTTCATAGAATCACAGAATGGTTTGGGATGGAATGGACCTTAAAGATCATCTAGTTCCAACCCCCTACCTTAGTCAGGGACACCTTCCACTAGACCAGGTTGCTCAAAGCCCTGTCCAACCTGGCCTTCAACACTTCCAGGGATGGGGCAGCCACAGCTTCTCTGGGCAACCTGTGCCAGTGTCTCACCACCCTCATAGTGAGGAATTTCTTCCTAATATCTAGTCTAAATCTACCTTCTACTTATTTAACTACCCCTTCAAAGTAGATATGTATACACTGGGTGTTCCAAAGGAATCAAGCCACTAGATGAATGTGCAGTGAATACCCAGTCTATAGATGACAGGATGGATCAAAACACTTGTAGAAATAACATTCCCTTCAGCTGAACACATGTAAACCTGAAACTGCAGGTTTGGAGTATCATTAAAGCAATGTTTTAACCCAAATTAGGATTTGATTTAAATCCTCTCATTTCACTTTCTAGATTGCAACCATAGACAATCCCCTACACTTACTGCCAAATTTTTACTAAGTTTATCCTTTTGAAAGAAAAATTGCAGAACACCAGCGGAAATGACAGGAAAAATGTAAGTGCTTGTATTCCACAACATATACAAAAAAGAAGAAAAATCTTTTCATAAAGAGGTCTGCAAAACACCGTGGGTAGAAATCAAATATAAAAAGAGTAATCCCATAGCATTTTAAATATTTTATAAAGAAATATAATTTGTATTCTGGCACATAAAGCTATATCATTGCAGTAAAACTACACACCACATGAATGTTTATAAAAAAAAATCAGATCAGAAAACAGTGTGATTAGTCATAACAGGATGCAATATAACCAGTTATCTGATCATCTAGGAAAACCTTCTGCATTTTCATCTATAGAAAAACCTTCTTCCTTAGAATAAGACAATACAAAACTCTCATATTACTGTCAAAATAATAGTAAAGTCCTTTGATAACCTTAATTTTACAGGAAACAAAAAAGAAATTTGAAAGCATGATAAGCAAAGCTCTGGATGATAAAATTTTCTTTCTGCAAAACTTCCACTCTTGACAGGGGCAGGATCATAATAAACCAATTGGGATAATTAATTTTCTGGTACTTCTGTGGATTATGAATGTAGAGTAGGTACGTCATTAAATGGCACCCCTCCTTCAAAGAGATTGAGAGGCTTGTCTGCTTTTGTGGTTTTGCCATTACTACTTGGGATCAAGTTGTGGATCTGGATGGAGTTGGCTTTTAGCTCTCGGGAGAAGAGCCTCTAACCTTATACAGAGTCTCTTAGACTTGGAGTAACAATGGGAGTTTTGGTTAGTGCAGACTGTATGACATGCCCCTCATGCGAACCCTGTGCCTCACTTTGCCAGGCTTCTCTAACATCAGTGGTAGTGAAGATCTGAGTGTGTGTTTAAATTCCTACGCTTGTCATTGTCTCAGGGTGTATCACTCAACATTTTGTCAATAAATTTAGGTTTGAATTTGAAGCAGTCCATCATTGTAATTAGCTCTGTGTTTGTATAACACCCAGCATGACTAGAGCCCAAATCTCAGCAGGATGCGGGAGTTAACAAAATATAAATAATTAATGCATATCAGAAAGATCATAATATTAAGTTCAAACCAAAAAAAGGGCTCCTCTTTCCTATGAATAGTTTTCCATTTCCTGTTTGTTCAGAGAAGATACTAAGCTTATATTTTAGTCATGCTGAAGGATTCAAACTGATTTAGAATAGATTTGCTCTAAAGCAAGCAGACAGTGTCTATATTATGAGTTCTGTATTTTTTTTCCAGCTCCTTTCCTGCACAGCACATACTCATCAATCATATTGGGAAGCTGACTTATATTCTCCACACTTTGCCACTAACTGGATTACAGAGCTGGAAATCTCACTCAAAGTTTAAAATGTGATAAAAGTAATCAAATTGTTCTAGTCAAATTCTAACTGTGGTGAATAGATGGCACTAATTACCTTTTCTTATTATGCTACAAATGTAGTTTAGTCCATCTTTATTCATGAAGTAGTATCATATAGCCCACCAAGGGGATTGCAGCAGTATGTAATATTGGCGCATTTGTTTTCTTGTTCTTATTTTTCTTCTTCATCAGTATTCTGGAGGTGTGGTTTTAGACTGAAATGTGGGACTTTCTCATGTGTTGGTGTAATTACTGCACCCTGCAGATTTCTGAAGTTGAATTTATAGAAAAGAACTCGAAGAACTCCAGTAATAAAAATGGGTGGCAGATTTACTGGTGGCAGTTAGTTGTCTTTTTTGCCTTTACCATTTTTAGAAGAGTCCGAGTGTACACAAGTGACATCCATAATGTGAAGGTAATTGATCTGAATTTGGGCTTAGGATGCTGTAAAATGATACCAAACTTAACAAGGTTAAGTTTGCTTTATGTAGGAGTTACCAAGCTAGGAACAATGAAATCTACTAATTCACAGCTAACAGAGTATCTCTGGCTCAGATGTCATTCTGTAAACTGTCTATTTTTTGCATAGCCTATTGCTGAAATATTTGTTTGGTTTTGTTTTGGTTTTGACTACAAAACAGACAAGGAAAAAGCATTCTAGCTGTTTCCTTCCTTCTTCTGTTTGGAGAACCTTGCTTTCTTAGGAAAAACCTTCCAGACAAAAATGTCCTGAAAAATCATTGTCTTTCTGCAGCTGAAGTATTTTTTAAAGAAAGCTTACAAAAGATGAAGCTTCAGTGCAATTTCAGTACCGGCTTTGTTTCCAGACTTGCATTTTATTTGTTTTTTTCTGCAGTATTCAAAGATAACAAGTGCCTATATTTTGAATGTACTGCTGCAACTGTTTTTCCTAGATTTAAGAAAAAAATGACAGAAGACGACAGAAAGGATTATGCACCTTTCCTCTCTCCAGAAAAGCTGACAGAATTCTTGCTTATGGCCCGTGAACATATTGTACTTACTGTTGGATAATTCCTTAGGTAAAAAGGTTAGGAAACACAACTTTGTGTAAAGACTGTTTCATCTAAGCATGTTACCCCTATTACTGCACTGGCACTGGGGCACAAAGGATGAGTGATTCAGGGAATTTGCACCATGATCTTTCTCCCATGCTCCTATGGAAAGCAGACAGCTTTAGTGGGAAAAGTCAATTTACAAGATCAGACTATCAGATTAATTCAGAACTTGATTTTCAGGCAACCAATTTTTTAAAGCTGGCAAAAGGATAATAAAGTCCAGTGTTCCTCCCTTTATTTTTAAAAATAAGAAAACACTAAACTCCAGTATTTTATGTATAAATCCAGAACTATACTGGAGGCTTCCAGCTAACTACCATTAGCCATTTCAAGGTGACTGCTCATGTCCTATTTTACATTACTGTTTATCCTTTTTCTGCCTAATGAACAAGGAAAAAAAGAAACAAATTCAGCTTTCAGATGAAATTTCAACTCTATTTCTAAGCAATTAAGCCAGCAAATAAATTAGCATTTTAAAATAAACTTCCACACTGAAAAAAGGAAACATAACTTTGACCAATACTATATGATTTGTGCCAGCTTCTGAGTGATATTATCCAAGATACACTTTTTATGTTTGTATATTTTGTAAAATGGCACTCAAGGAAGAAAACATATGTGAGAGTTAACTCCTATCTGAATAACAACTACCTGTTGGTTACACACAGGCTTTGGGTCCAGTTAGTACTACAACAGGTACAAGGCATAGATCCTACCAGTTTCTCTGGAAATTTCTCTTGAGACTTGGTTGCTTATGTTTGGAAAAGTCCAACCATTAGCAGACTTCGCTGTGGTACTTGTGTGTTTTCAAAGTCCCAGACTCTGGTGACAGTATTGAAAAGATAAAAAACTTTCTTTGAAGATTGGAGAAGACGTGAATGAGAATTTTAGGGCAAAACTGCAATGGAAAACACTTCAGCTGAATCTGAGGTTTCAGTTCCTTCTGACACTACCTTCTTCTACCTGAAGACAAGAACCTGGTCAGGCTGACACAGCCCAAAGGATTCTGAGTTCTAGATCTTGAGCTACCTTTGCTGACAACTGCTCAACGACAATGAAAAATGTTTTAAAGAAAAACATCTTAAATTTCTTTACAAACCCAGTGTACAAACTGTTCCAGCTGCTGCTGAAATGCAAAATAGTATATTTTGAATATATTTCCAGAATAGCTAAAAATTAACTCAAATAATCCTATGCAGTCATTGTTCTTTTTAATAATAAGAATTCTCTTCCATCTTCCATCTGTTTTTCAGAGGTTATATACTAGGTGTATGAGGCATAATACCTAGGTTTTATTGGTCTAATACAAAAACAACACAGTACAAGCAGAATGATCACCATCTAAGGGTAAATCTACCAATTATTACTACTAATGTAATCTTAAAAATGTCTGGAAAGTGGATCATGACTCTGACAGTGATGGAAATTTTTCATCAAGGAAGGCAGGCAGTGCACTAGAAGAAAAGACTTTACAATTGACAACATGAATAGAAATGCAAATTTGACTGGAATGGTAAAGATAGCATTAATTGAAATTAAACATACTGTTGCACATCCAGAAGTAGCTTTTAATTTCTTAAAAATGTTTGCAATTCAGGGTCTGCATAAGAACAGTATCATTTGAAATAATTCTATTATAGCTACTCAACATGAAGAACTTCTTGAAACTGTTGTTGTTGCTAATGTCTAGGAAAATATCAAAAATGACAGAGAAAGAATCACTGAAATAACAAATGCTTTTCAGAGTGTCAGCAATAGTACTTCAAAAGTCTGACTTCCAGAGGAAAGCAATGTTGATTTCTAAGACTCAGTAACCATTAAATATATGGATCCTAGCTTGAAAATCCCCACAACTTTTGACATAATTCCCAAGTATTTTTGTTTCTCTTGAGCAAACAATCAGATTCAGTTAGGATGGCATATTCTTTTCTGTGGTTTGACTTCAAGGGAATATCAACATTTCTAATAGTTGTTAAGAGCTACACAACTTTAGTAGGTGACTGGATGCTTGATTACTTTTAAGACAAGAATGGAGCTGCATTTCGATTACATAGGTATATATATATACAAAAATATATATATTTTTTACATATATTAAAAATACACTACAGTGACATCTGTTGTTCTGTGGCAGTTTATCAAGCCTTTGTACCTGAAAGATAGTGTAAACCTTCATTTCTGGGAAACATCACTGAATCTAGAAACAGAGAAAAAAAGAATATGCTTCAGATTGTAGCCAATTTCTCAGCTTGTAAACTACACAAAACTCCACAGCAAAACCGCAGAGTTATTGCCACTTGATCTTGAAGGTTTTTTTAATAAAATGTTACTGCCTGATTTTTCTCATCTCCAAAAGAATTTTTATGTTACTGGATTTATTACATTTTCTGCAAGCATACAGCACTACTGAGGATAAGGACAGTATGTCTTCATATTACATAGTTTGAAGGATCTTGACATATTTTCCTTGTTGTTGGTTTGTTGGGGTTTATTTATGTGGGGGTATATTGGGAAAGTGTTATATTGCTAAGTGTTATTACTTAAGTTCTTTAGGGACTGTTAAGGTAAGTTGACTTATTTTGGATTGTTAGTAGTATTTCAGTGAATTAATAGTATTTGCATTTGTCACAGTGTTCTAAATATTGTGTATTTTTTGACTGTTGTGTTAGTGGTCTTGAATTTGGTGAATTTTATGATATGACGCATTTGTTGAAAGAAAAATTAGAACAAAGACTGGATGTTATTAGTTCATCATACATGACAGCTCAACTGAAAGCACAAGAAGACAGAAAAAATGGGCAGAGTTGTCAACTCAGTGGTAAAGAGTGGTTTCCAAATCTGACTTCCTCTTTTGATTTGTACAAACCTAATTAATAATGCCAGATGAGACCTCTTACTCTTAAAAAAAAATTGCTTTATAGAAAACCATGAGGATTGCTGGAGTTTTGAAGATCTGATAGAAATCTATATAAGAAACATCTGTGTGAAAGATATTTTGTATTAACAGATTCAAAAACAGATTCTAAAAGTCTCATAGCTTTGTATTAGACTGTGGACTAATGTCCATTTTAAGTCATACTTCTGTAAATTTCTTAAAACATTTAATAATCTTTCCAGTCATTATTATCTGAATGCAGCAGGAAAAGAAATAATTTTTCCTAAGGTAAATGGAGTTGCAGAAAATTTAAATATATTGTTACTATTAAATTGAAAAACAATGCACTGTAAGGGACTTCATAAATGACCATATCAGATAAAATGTATTATATTAATTATGCTATGTGTTATTGCCATGAAAAATATTTTATTGTAATATTTATAAAATAAGCACCATTTGAACACTACAAATGCAGCTTCTGATACCATAATTAGGTGTACATTACAGAAATCTGTATTTTTCCTAAAGGAACCAAACAAATTAAACTGCTTAGGTGATTGTCACTTCATTTTTCATTTGGTTCAGGGGATGTTGTTTCTCTGCCAGTACCATGCACTTCAGATGGAAAAGTTGAACCTCCTGTAACATTTTGAATTTTGAATAGCAAGAAGCCAGAGTTGAAACTTATAATAACATATATAAGTAACATAAGGTGAAGAAAGCAATCTGTGTGTCTCTCTTTCAGGCAGGTTGTTCACCAGCTAAAAGTTCTCTGCTGTCACAGGGCTCTGCTGGGTGCTATATTTGAACCTCATACTTCTAAACGGGCAGGAACAGGTAAGATCAGCTGCGCTGTCTACTAAAGGAAGTACTAAACCTGTGAGTATCTGTAGCCTGAAATGTTAGAAAAATATATCTGACAACACAAATTGTCGTAGATGATGTCATTTATTTACAAGAATGCAGCAAAATCATAAAATACAACTAATTTCTGCTCAGCTTTAAATCTCTGCAAAAATTATCTGATAAAAATAATGATAAATGATTGTTGTCTGAAGAGGTGGTATGCTAAAACTTAAAACTACATTTACCAGTGTGTCTCTATTTTTCATATTATTTTCAGATATATTCGTTCTTTCATGTACTTCGGTATCTTCAAGAAAAACTTTTTTTTTAAAAACCCCTTCCTTGAGGATCTCTCTCTGGTTTTATCGCTTTCCATGAAAGAAGTTTTCCATTTTTTTCCTTTCATTAGTGACAGTATGCAGATGTATCATGCATGTCGAAATAAGAAATACTGTGTTTTTATCTCAGCTGTGGCTGTTTTCCATTTTCTTGCATATCCCACTCCTGTGTGAAGTATTTGTGGTCCTGTTTGAACTACTGGTCTGAAGGGGTAAAAGCCCTCTTTAGCTTTACCCTGTATAACATGTTTGTATGCAGACCTTTTTAGACCAGAATAACAACAATAAAATCTAAAAGAAGATTGCTCCCTTAAAGAATATCTCTAAACAGGAAATAAATCTTTTAGATGATCACTCTAGGCAGGGCAAACCGTGGTAGGGAGGTTCAGTTTATGTGACTGTTTGGGACATTGAGACTTTAAAAAGAAATGTTGTGATTTCACCATTGGCAGCATTTCCCAGGTCTTTTTTAATTTCTTTCCCAAGAGAAATGAGAGAATGCACTGAAGAAAATCTTCCAGTGCTGGGGAAAGCCTGCAGGAAAACTTAACATACGGGTTTTAAGTGACAATACTTGACAGGCAACCTACAAGGTGCCTCTTTTTTTCTTTTGTCTTTTGTTCTGCTGAACAGCTGAGCTGATATGAGGCAAAAATGTCTGTTGCAATAGAAATTAGAACTCTGCTTTTTGTATGCTTGCAGGCAACCTTTTCTTTGCCCCTCTGCTCAGCCTGCACAGACCTCTCAACAATTTCCTTACCTCTGCTGCTCAAAGTAAAGCATTTGTTACCCACTGATACTTCTATTGCCCTCAATGACATTAAAGATCACCATTTGATCTCTAGGTGCAGTGTGCAATGGAATTTTTGTCATAGTTTTATAACATTTACTAGTCATTAAGTAGATGGCCTACAGGCTGAAATATGTAAATTAGCTAATTATCTGAGTGCTGATATAAAATTTAATATTAACTCTTGTCTTCTCTGTGGAAGCTGTCTGGCATTGTTAGCGCCAGACCTTCAGCACCTTCAATTCTGTTATATTTCTGGGAACACATACTGTGCAGGGCCCGTATGTTCTCTGTCTATCCGTCCTGTCGTTCTTTGCAGTTTTTTTCACCTGGGTCTTCCCAAGCACTGCTCTTACTATTAGT
>JANHGB010050962.1:0-45586 GCA_026283785.1 Coracopsis vasa | reverse complement strand
AGGGGGATGTTTGAAGCTATGGTATGTGCCTTCTCAAGTAACTGTTATGCATGATGGAGCCCTGCTTTCCTGGACATGGCTGAACACCTGCCTGCAGAGGGAAGTGATGTATGAACTCCTTGCTTTGCTTTGCTTTGCTTGTGCTTGCAGCTTTTGCATTACCCATTAAACTGTCTTAAGCTCAGCCTGTGAGTTTTCTTGCTTTTACTCTTCTGATTCTCACCCCCATTGTGTCGGGGGGGCTGGGTTGTGGCTGGGGTTCAACCATGACAGGCTCTTACTTGGTGAAATGCAAGTGGAAAGGTCCCTCGCCCATGGGCTCCTCCATTTCCCACACGCAGCTCACGGTAGTCACATAGTTATTCAGGCAGCTCAGGCTGCCCTGGAGCTCTGCAGAGGAAGGAGACCAGAGCTACATTTGTGCATCATCTTTTTGCTTGGTACATCAAACAAATGCATTTCTTTCTAGTGCTTCCTTCAGTGATACCTCATCTATCCTTCCTCATGATGTCCTCTCTATTGCACCACACTTCACCGCATGAGTGTAAGATCTTAGGGAAGGGACCTTGCACACTGGCTAAGATTTTTCTGCTGTGCAGCTTGTCCAGTACGTGCTGGGATCCCCAGGCCTGGCATTACCAGCCAGTACTGATACCTGGGACTGGGGAAAGGGCAGTCACAGGATCTTGTGTTGCGTACTCTGGGGTCTGTGAATGAAAGATGAGCACATGCATGTGCCCCTTCCCACAGTGGACCTATTTCAGATCTCCCCTTACCTCTCCCTCTTCCTCCACCAAAGAGCAGCACAGAAGCAATGCACAGCTGGAGGCACAGTTGCCACACATCTCCTCCCATTCCAGACAGTATCTAAAATAGAACAGTCATTAGAAGCAGTTTTGTCAGTATTCATACCAGCAGGTTGAATATCTGCTGCTGCCAGCCCTGACACAAGCTGACCTTGGCTCTGTCAGACAAGGCACCAACTCAGCTATACAATTTCTTTATTTCAGCATTTGCCAGGGGTTATGATCTCTCTTTCAGAAGAAGCTGCAGAAAAGGAGAAGTGTCAGGACAGGAGAAAACACTAAGTTCAGCATTGCCACAAGACCAGATGAGTACAGCCTGGCTATAGAATAAGATTGTGGTTTCTAACCAACAAAGGGTCTGAAGTAGTCTAGAATAGGCGTGAGTGAGAAAAAGCCTACACCTAGCAAGGACTGCAGTATTTTAATCACTAGGACTGCTTTACTGGAGAGATTAAATTAAAATCTGATGGCTACAGTAGCCGGAAATACTTTCAGTTCCAGATTTCACAGAGCTAGACAGCAGCATCCACATATCAACTTCTTTCCTGTAATTAAGCCTGCTTATAGTGTCCCTTTTCTGAATTAAATAGTAAAATAATCACAATGTTTCAGAATCTTGCTGGCTTCCACTTCAGCACCTCTTCATTCATGGGGTTTTCATAAATATCCTGTTTTGCTGCAGACCTTCTTCAGAGTGGGGGTTGTTGAGAGGAAGTGTCACCATTAGCTGATTTTAGCTGAGGGAGGCTGGGAGGCATGAAGGCTCTCCTGCTTATCATTCTAATCAGGGTTGTGTATGATCCCTGTGATAAACACAGTAAGACTGACTAAATATGAAATAGAGAGAGCTGCATTAAATAGAATCATATATGTGCTTACAAGAACTTGTTCAGGCACACAAACAAATAAATCTAAGTCAAGATAACTAAACCAGGACAGACAATTTCCAGGTAATTGCTACTAATTTGATATCTCCTCTCCCCCACAGAAGTTCTTTGCTCAGTTCTGCAATGTTTGAAACATGCTGGACATTTCCTGGCTCTCTAATTCACCTGGAAACAAATAGAGCACGTTTAAATGCAAGTTTTTGTGTTAGTCATGAATGTGTCATAAATAGGTCATGGAACACAGAATTCTGAAAGGCTTTATCAGAACATTATTTTGGGTAATAGCACATAACCAGCTGAACAAGCTCCTGCAGTACATCCATGCCATTAGAGGGGCCAACACACAGCCTGTGGCTGCAGATCAATTAACAGAAATGTTACCACAAGTACACGCAGCATTCGTAACAGCATTATTAGTTCATCTCTTCTGTTGGGATCCACACTTCTGACAAAAAGTTGCTGAAAAGATGAAAAAAGTTCTGGAAAAGGTTGTAAGAATGATTGAATCCTGGGTAATTGTCCTCAGAAATGAAGAGCTAAAATATCTTTAACTTAACCAAAGGAAAGGCTGAGTAGTAACTTCACACTGGCCACAAGTACCTTTCATGGGAAAAAGATTTCAGGTAAGAGAAAAGTTCTGGGGTTGTTTCTTTTGGTGGTGTTCTTGTTTGGGTGAGTTTGGTTTTTCCTTTCAATCTCCTAGAGATGGAAAGAATCCAATAGTTGGATACTGAAGGTAGATACAGCTAAACTGAAACAAAGTGCAGAATTTGGATAAAGGGGAAGTACTTTTATTGCTGGAACCTTTTGCTTTCAGATACAGCCCAAGACCTGTTGTCTATAAATCTTTGCTAGAGATCTTAAATAAATCAATTAAATCCTCAGCTCAGATGCTGCAGCAAGGGCACAACTGCAGCAGCTGGGGACTGGAAGACAAATTGTCTTTCTAGCCAGGATGCCTGATGCTATTTTTTATTCTAATGCCCAGTTTCTGCAACACTGCTGAGCTGTGGGGGAAGGCATAAAAGCCCTGTGAAAAACGTAGATGTGAGAGAGGAAGGGAGAAGAATCACCTTCACTCTGCAGAGACCTGGGAGAGAGCCCTGAAATGATACTTCAGCTATGCTGCCACCAGTGCAGGATTGGCTCAGTACCAGAAGCTGACAGGTGACCCCGAGTTCCCAGGTGGTCTCAAGCCAGTTGCAGTGGTGTTTCTGTTCTTTCTGCATGTTTCCAGGGCAGAGCTGTTCTGCCTGTTACCTGCTCGAGGACATGAGGCCTTGCAGCCATGCCTTCCCCTCCCCACTTGGGGTTCCATCAGCTGCCCCCATTTCCCAAAAGTGATTTCAAGTAAGTTTAACCAAAATCTGTGTAACACAGATTTTCCAAATGCTCTCAACTGCTTATCAGCAGGACAGGGGATCAAATGTTATTGCTGTGTTTGGTTGTACTACCAAACAACCATGATCAAAGTTCTGGCTAACCCCAATGTTAGTGGTCCAGTAGAACACACACTAAAAATATGAGCTTTGCCTTTAAGAACTTACAGGGTAAAATAAATTATTTGACAGATACCACTGGGAGGGGAAGTAATACAAGAAGTTGATGGCAGTCTCAGCATGTGGGTAGCTTAGATATCGTCTGGGGTTTCAAGCTCTGCTGAGTTGCTAAGGAGAGGCAAATGAGGTTGAGGTAGCCCAAGAGAATTGTAGACAGCACCTTCAGTGTGTAAGCAGTAGCACGGAGGATAGAGCAGTTGATTTGATGATCATAGAAAGAGTTGAGCTCCTGATATGGAAGTAGGAGATGACAGGAGGACAAGGAGAAGCTGTCAATGACTTTGAAAGTGGGGACAAGAACCTTATATTTGATGTGAAGAATTGTGTAGAGAACATAATGTGTTCAAAGTGACAAACCTTTGCATCTCCAATCGTTGGATGACTACAAGACAAGATCAGCTTTACAAAGGCCTGATAAAACACGAAATTGAAGTGTCATGCAAGAGCAAGGATTTCATGTAGAGATGTGGGCACAAGATTCTTCAACATGCTCAGGCACCCCTTGATACATGTAGTGATATGCCAGCACACAGCAGACAGCCAGGACTCCTAGGTTCTATCTCACCTCTGCCATCAACTTTTATATAGAGTAGGTAGTTTTGTCAGTGCAATTTTTCTTGTTACAGCTCATTTGTGTGCTCTGACTCACACCCATGAAGTAAAAGAGTGACAGGCAATAGTGTGTCTACCAACAGGCACATCCCATTAAGGTTACCCCCAGGTTAACCCATTAAGGTTAGCCCCAAGTGCATGTTCTCCAGAGTGATCCATTCTGCTACCAAGTATGATTGCTCATCAAGGGCACTCTTTCACTTATTCCTGCCTACAGGAAAATATTTCGTAGGCTCTTTAAGAAGAATACGACAACAGATAATCTGCCTCCTGAATACCTTGGCCTCTAAGCACATGTCTGACAGAACCACATCAAGTGCACAGAACAGACTCACATGATGAGCATGTGAACTGCTGGAGAATAAGGAAAAGTAGTGTGATTTCCTCGTTTGCAGAGATGGTAAGAAAGAACCCCGTAACATCAATCTTTTTCTCCCTTCACCTTTGGAGAGCCATTTTCCCACAATTTGATGCTCACGAACAGCTATGTGCCTTTAGATTGGGCAGACTTGTATCCTAGAGGCTACTACAAATTATAACTACTGCAGTAAAGAAATATTCACACACACACATATACGTACCTACATTTAAAAAGCATATTTTTGTCTGCAAAGTCCCAAATGCCGAGGGCTATTTTGGCTGGATTCCTTTACATTCATCTATTTCAGTCAGAGAGGAGAACGTAAAAATCATTTATTCAAGATGATTCTTCTTTCTGGCAGAACCCATACCAGAGTTAATACAATAGTTGGATTTGTGCTCAGCAAACTTGCAGAACAAAAGTGCAGGGACCCTCTTGTTAATTTTATTGCTCTAGGTTCCCAGTGCAAGAGGCAATATAGAATTCCAGATTTAGGTAAATAAATTATTTTGCAATATCTTAGCTCAGTAGATGTATCCTATCATTATTTAGTGGCAGGCATAGCACAGAAATATATTAAACTGTCTTACCAGCTCAAAGGAAACTTCACTTTTCACACTGCTTCTGCCCCTTGATAGCTTTGGCTGTGCGGTTTGATGATCAGGCAGTAGCAGCAGTGGCATAATAAAGCAGAAGTTGCTGTGCCTGATTTTGAAGATAATCTCAAGAACCAATGAAAACCTGCTCAGATTGATTATCAGATTGAGTTAAAGTAGCTGCATCTGCAGTTACTCATTAGTGATGGAGAAACTGAGGAATTTCTGCTAAAGGGTTAGCATTTAAAAGGCCAAGTAATTTGCTGAATATAAAAGTACCTGCTTGCAACATTAATATAATAGAAGGCCAACAGAACAGCTCTTTCAGTGGCTCCAAATCATTTCCTAGCCTTGTCTGGATACAAGGCAAGACTACTCCCACCCAAGGCCTCTGCACAACTGCGCTCAGACACCTGAGGCATCCCTGAGCTGCCCTATCCTGTACTTCTTCCACAGCCTATTGCTGCAGTGTGCTTGAAGGGCCAAAGGCAAACAAGCATTGCAGTGCTTCCATGTCCAAATCCTACAGTGTATAAGGAACAGATCTTTCCATACGCTGCTGTAATGCTGCAGTGATTGTATTACAGTCAGGATCCATCAAGTCTGTTACGTACATGGGCCAGAGAAGGGGATGTGAGAAGCAGGCAAAACACAGACTGAATAATAGTCTGCCAGTATTAGTTTTAACAGCCAAGAGAGGAAGGCAGTGGCTGTGCAGAAACGGAAACAGACACTTCCAAATTGGTACTACAGGTTGAGTTATGGTGCTTCTCCCAGTACCCCCTTTTCATCATTCCCCTCCAGTAAGACTCCTGCCAACTCCCATGAGGCCCCATGGTTACCCATCTAAATGCGTATTACACTTTTTATTGTTACAACAGGCCTGAACAGCAGCAGAAATTGAAAGCCCCTAAAATGCAAGCAGCCTTCAGAGCATCATGTAAGCAAATAACAACTGCTGCCTCAGAACTGCCCACATGCTTGCAGTTCACCCTGCTGCAGCAAAACCTATCTTGTCTCCTGTAGAGACAAACCAAATCCTCCCTGCCTACTGCTGCAGGTTGCCATAAAGATGCAATGGCTGTGTAAGACACACATCTTTTATAATATTCTGCCTACAGGGCAGACAGGAAAAGATCTTCACGGGAGTTCAGCAGCAGTTTGGTTCAAATGGCAAAGCAAAACTTTCTTCCTCAGTTTCCTTTTGTGTTACTATTCCAAACTACAGAGCAAAATATGCAACATGAACATCACAGGTCTCTGCAGTTGCCTTTTTGCATACTTCCCCCATGCCCCAAATGCCACCCAGCCCAGGCCATCAACTGAACTCCTGTCCCTGACTGTTGTGAATACTGGGCAAAGCGCAGCAGAGCACAGACACCTAAAGGCTTTATCTACATGAGTGGTGCTGCTGGCATCTTCTTGCTACCTCACCCCACTGCTCAGTGCATGACCAACCTCACCTCTGCAAGGCTTAGGTTAGATCACCTGGTTACCTGAGCATGGCAGGAGCGGCTGAGCAGATTCCCCTGCAGGCTGCGTATTGCAACTGTTGTTTTAAGCAGGCCTGCTGGGCCGAGCAGCAAAACAGCAACTGCTTTTACAACGCAATTGTCCTCGCTCTGTGCTTCACGCTGCTGCTCAGGAGCCTGCCACCGCGCGTTTCTGAGGACACAGAAGGGTGGGGCGAGACCTTTTAGAGACAGCTTGTTTGAGAGCCCAGGAGGCCTCCCCAGAGCCTGCAGCCATGGGCTTGCGCTGCCGCCCATGGCCCTAGCACTCCTGCAGAAACAGTCTGTCCAAATTAGACACTGCTGGGCCAGGGGCATCTGCAGTTTGCTGCTAGAAGCCACGGGAAAAAGGCCCACCTCCAACCCCTCCACATTCACAATGTCAGCAACTCCTTGGTCAGAAGCTTAATTGTTACAAGTGCTTCAAAAGGAACAGTCTCCCTTACTTTAATATCCTTATACCATGTATCAAAGTGAGTTCTTCTTTGCCCATGAAGTCTGCCTTCTAGGGTGATCAGAAGCGACTTCTAGGCCAACGCAGCACCAAACCACCACAAGCTACCAGATATGCAGCTAAGTAGTGTTGCAGTAACAGAAACAGCTCCTTCAGTAGTTCTGGGGCCAATGATACTCACAGAAACAAGGAGCACACAGAATTAAGGGGCCTGAGGAAAGCTAGGCAAGTGTTCCCTCTTCCCTTAAGCAGCCTGGGGTCAGTTACCACAATGTAGTTTCTGAAATGCAAATAACTGCGAGATGAGCAGCAGAAGACTGTGCTACAGACCATCAGAGATGCTTCTGCTCAGTACACATTTGCATAGACAAAAGTGCAGCATGAGCAGACCTTGTAAGACAGGGCATGGCAGGATTAGCTCATCAGTAAGGAAGTGGAGTTGACTCAGTCCTCTGCTGCCTCGTGAAGTGTATGCAGGGTACTTGCAGCAGAGGAGGAAGGACACATAAGCATGCTAAGACAATACCTTCCCACAAGAAAAATGGAAAATAAGGAGAGAAGGAACCAAAAATAGCCCCACTATCTCGAGAGCAGTGCCCAGGAAGTCCCTAAACTAGGGGTATATTGGGGGAATAACAATAATATGGGCAAAGCTAAGCCCGGTAGGTTCAAAATCACAACAGCCATGGTCTCTACTATGTTGTATAATCAAACCAGGGATGTGGATGCATAGAAAAACTCTCCCAGCACTCACCTGTGAAAGGAACAGATTCTCCTCATTACAGTGTTCCCTCTTGTTTAGGGAGCTGTGGGGTTGGCTAAAGTCTTGGGTGAGAGATGGGGGAGAGGAAAGAGTTTATTGGTATCACAGCAACAACAGATTATTACTGCACTGGAAACATACATCACTCACCACAAAGCTTCTCTCAGTATGAGATCTTCTGGACCCAAGCAGCCCATGGGTCAGGAGCACTATGCCTACAGAAGATTCATTCAGTATCAGTATTACAGTGACTTTTAAAGACAATTATCTTAGACAAAACAGAGATACAGATATGTCAGGCAGAAATATATTTACAGTTATAGTGCAAATAGCAGTTTCATGATTGGCTTTATTAGCTAGCAGAGATTGCTCAAAATCTGGGGTACTGACCTGCTGACTGCAGCAGACCAGGTCCAAGGCAGAAGATAGAGCTGCAGGAGCGTCTAGGTAGTACAACACTTCTGAAATTTCTACATAGCTCTAAAAGCTGCTCAATGTTTCAGTTAACATGCTTGGAAAATGCTGGGAGAGATGCTGCTGCAGCAGAAGAGCACCATAGCAAGAGTTCACCTGGAATTACATGTTTTGAAGACTTTTCATTAGCAGACTCCACCCAGAAAGGCAAAGTGTTTCTGGAGCCTGAGTTGTGTTTGCTCTCTTGGCCACAGACTTCTGTGATGATTACACGAGAACTGGGTTTGATCACACCCCATGGTCAGGGCTGCGACTCTCCATAATTAACTAATGATTATAGCTGGGTTTAAAGAGCTAAAGATATTAGTAGGAAAAGTAATACCACCTGTGTTGTTGGGAAAGGGTAGGAGAACTTTAATGTAACAAATATGCTTGGCATGGGTTATGCTTCTAATATTCCATCTGCATCCAAACTCTCAAGTCATGTGATAATACCAGGGAAAGTAATTCAAAGTTTTGTTGTACTCTTTATAAGGTCACTGTCAAAAACAATTGCACATATACATAAGCCAAGAGGTAATTTTCAAGGTACAGTTCTTTTTCTGCCATTATAAAGGGGGCTGAGGATGGGCGGATAAAAATAATAAAATCAATAATGTCAAGTGTGAGGCATGAACAGAATAAGGGGCAGTAGAAATAGGTAGATGTATTTCTATGCACCTAACAGTTTTCAGCAGTATGCAATCCAGCTTACACAAAGTAGGTTTTGCTTCTCTTACGAATTTTTCTAACACTTTACTCCTGGCACAGTATGGAAAAGGCTGAACACTCTTGTTACAAGGCAACATCAATTCCTTAGTTTGTCTGTGCTCCACTGACAGGGCTGTCAGAGCGACACGAGATCCACTGCTTGACGTAGCTCCTTGGAAAATCCTCCCCCTCCTGCTCAAGAGGGATGGACCCACAGTTGGTCTGACTGTTTTGCTCAAATTCACAGTCAACCGGACTCCCACAGTCCGAGTCCACAAAGCCACTGTCAATAGTGTCCAAATCTACGCAGATCACAGGGTAACTGTCACCAGGCCTTGCAATGTGAGGGAAGAAGTCACAGGAACCTTCACTGTACGAAACACTTTCACCATCAGGAGAAGGGAGAGAACCTGGATTTTCCAAATCCCACTGGTTAGGTTGCAAGCAAAGGGCTTCTAGGATGCTCCCCATCCTTCCTTCCAAAGCCCTTTCTACTTGCTGGTGGGCTGGGACATTTGTACTCTGCAGGTGGTCTGTAGACACAGAGCCTGAAGCAAGTATTTTGTCTTGAGTGCTCAGATCAGCCAGAGGCAAGTCACTGGGTATCCTTCTGTCTTCATCATCAACATTAACCTTGGGGTAACCAGTTTCTCCAGCACTATCTTCCTCCCTGGTATGCTCATGTCCCCTGTACACACGGTTACAGTTGCATTGGCAATTACAAGGCGTGAATTCATCAGCCACCATCACAGTATCAATGGACAAATGCCCATATGACTGGTCCTGAGTTCCACTAGAGAGCAGGGACTGGCCATCCTGAGCTGGGGCAGTCAGGCACGACACACAGGGCTTGCAAGGCAGATCTCTTCTCATCTTGTGCAGCTCCTCCTGCGAGGTGCTGTTGGAATTACGCATGGTGTAAACTTCTAGGACTTCAGGAAGGACTATCCCCCATTCAAAGAAATCAAAAGTGATTTTTGAATGGGGTGCACCAACCCACTTCTGCACAAAGGGACATAGAGGGAGAGAGGGATGGGAAGAGAGAGGTTAGTGTCATCAAGTTTGAGGTTCTACAGAAATTACCAAAGTTCTTACAGCTTTAGAGGCAAAGTCAAACTCTAAAAATCCCTGACTCCTCAAAGCTAGCAGGGTATGAGATGCTGCTGTCACCACACGCAGCAGCTGCAGGTGAACTGACTCAACTGATTGACAATGATTAGCTCTGAGAGGTTTGTGTGGCTGTGCAGTTTTCTCCATGCTGCAAAGAATGCCACTGCCCATGGCAGCATTCCTTCATGCATCAGCCAGAGGTCCCAAGCCACCACGTCTCCTCTGCTCTCTTGTCCTGGACACTGCTTCTCTCAGGAAGGATGGTCAGCTTTCCGTTAGGTATGCTGCACTGGCACCTGACAACACAGCCCTGCTTTGTCACTTCCCTCACCTGAGTTCCCTGGGAAGAGGGTCAAGGCAAGACTGCTCCCAATCTTCTGCCTGCAACTATTTTCCAGACCAGCCTTTTCTCCCACAGTGACAAGAAGGAAGCAGGAATAGGCAGGGGATGGAGACCTCAAAGAGCTGTAACCACTGCCTCTGCAGATTACTCTTACTGAGATGATTAGGGAGTGTCACACACTGAATCTTGCCCTTCTGTATCACCATTAGTATTACATTCTGCCCTGTATTACCTCTAGGTCACAAGCCCCTTGCATTCAGTCACATGTGTGAGTAAAGGCATCTCAGGGTTTCTTTGATCTAAGAACAAAGTAAAAGTTTCTGTTCTTTTAGAAGAAGTCATTGAATCAGACACTCAGATCACAACAAGATTTAGGCATGTGCCACTAATAAATGCCAGTCCCACCAGATGATTCTGCAGTCCAGTGGCTGGGCTCACCCTAGACTCAAGACTTGATTCTGCTCCCTGAGACTTACCTAATGGCAGAGCTGTGTCAAGGCCCACCTAAGTGCACCACTTTCTGCCCTGTATAACATTGGTAACAACACTGGGCTTCATAAACACTGTGAAGGCTTCTGACAGAGTGCTGCATAAGAGCTGTGTGTTGCCATAGCTGTCAGACTGCCTTAATCCTATCAGCCTCCTGTACAAATTGCACTCTGCATAACTAGACATAAGGAAAGAATTCGGGAAGAGAACATCTTCACACAGTCTATTACCCTCTGAGACAGGGCATGGGAAAGGCCTCATTACAGTAGGAAGCACCAAGTCTATTTTAATTTCTTTTTAACCTAAGCTATGAAGACCTTATTATTAAAACTGTAATGGACAGAAAGGCACCTGAGGTGCAAAAGGCTATTTGAAGAAACAGCAGGAATTCCCTTTGTAAAGTTCCTGCCCAACATGATCTTGGGTACACACAAGAGTAAACAATGTTTCTCTGCTTTCCTTTCTCTTTTTAGATCTTAACTTTTCCTATAACATTTTCACTGCTTCCTACCCAGTCCAGGACTCTTGTCTGCAGACCATCACTATTGTAATTTGCTGATCATTATTCATAGACATAACCTAACCACTTGCTCTGGGGCAGGCAGGGTGCAGTTGAACAAGCCCTGCATCAACTGGTTTCTTGCCAGCTGAAAGAGATGAGCCCGTTCATGTATTAGTGATGTCACCACATCCTCTGAAAGCCCCTGCCTGTGCATCTTGTGCTGTGGCTGTGGGGGCAACAGCACAAGATGCTGTGCTGCTTTCACCTGCACATTTATTAAGAAGTAACTCAGCTTCAGCAACTGAAGCTCATTCCCTTCTCAGCAGCACTGAACAGCACAATCAGCAAGAATGTAATTCCCACAGAACAGAGAACCCCATTTGGCTTTACCCTGAGAGGAACATGGCTCTTGGCATGCAGGGTGCTTCCACTTTTATTGTGAGCACTAGATAGCCTGTGACACTCAGGAATTCCCACAGAGTCTACCTGGTCTTGGATCGTTTCCCCAAGAGCAACCAGTGTCACTTGCCTCACAAGAGGATGCAAGTACCCCTCTGGAGCAGACATGGGAAGCCATAATAAGGCTGAAAGAGGAAGGAAGGGAGGCAGTCACTGCCAACTTCGGCTTGAATGGCAGCCCTCCTAGACTACTTGCTTAACCTAACTGCAAGCATCAGCCATACAGCAGTGGGAAAGTACATGAAGATCATAAGGGCTCAGCTGGTATCCCTTTCCCAGAGGGTCTAAGAAAAAGCAAAAACAAAAAGCAGACACTGAAGTGTCTCAGGTCGGTGCTGCTGTAGCAACAGGAACTTGCTCAGAAAGAGGCAGTGAAGTCTGCACTTACATGCTAGGAGTTTACAGTTTGATAATGGCATTGTGAGCTGCTGTTCTGCTTAATACAACCACTGTTTATGGATGCTCAGTGGTTTTAGTTTTGTAGCCTAAGAACTCCAGCAAACTCTGCAGTCTTTGCAAACCATTTTGCCACATGAGCAAGTTTGGCTGTTGTTAAATGGGAAGAGAACTTGGGAAGGCTAGGCAAGGTTACTCAAAGACACTTCCTGTACAGGGAGGCAGCTGTACTGTACTATCACACAGCAGTTATTTGCCCACAAAGCTCTAGCCATTTTTCCAGGATGATATGCAGAGCTACTGTCTGTATGAGTGACTCTTCAGAGAGAACAATAAGTCTTGATGTTGAGCTCATGTCATGTGCAGAGGCTGGAGTAAGAGATGGCTCTACAGTGAAGTCTGCTCCATGGCCTTGATGCAGCACTGGAGCTTTGGAAAAATCCCAGTTACTGTCCTGGTATCCCTTTGTCCACTCCCTTCAGGCTTCCAGGCTTCACAGATTATATATGAGCTCAGCTCACTCACTGAAACCTACAGGGAATAAGCAGCATGGATGAGACATAAAGGCCTTCATGGCACAGAGTAAACACTGGGGTGCTGGTCCTTATATCTGGAGTTGTTTGGTATTCCCTTGAGATAGATTCCACTTCCCACTGCCCTAATAAGAACCCATTGTCCAGGATAGCATGATGGGATTTTTAGTTTCATTTTGACATGTGCTCCATTTGCTTGTGTAGCCCATTAATACCTTGAAATCTCCATTATGCACCAGGTAAAGTGGTTTGAAAAAGGGAGCAGGGTCTGGGATGCAAGCCATCTTCTTCCATAACCTGAAAGAGAAAAGAGAAAGGCTTTGTGGTTAAGTACACATTACAGATGCAAAACAAGGCATTTCCAGGTCTGATTCAGGCAGCTGCAATCACCTGCCCAGCCTCACAAGTTAGCAGGTGGCTGAGGATCCAAGGATGTCTTGTGCTATCAGAGCCATCTAATGGCCTTTCTTGTGAGCCTCACAGGGGGTGGGCCTCAATACTTGTGCGTACAACACTCACGCTAAGGAAAGAGGTTTTTCTTTCCTTCCTGGAAAGGCACGAGCTGCTGGAAATGGATTTTCCCTTCAGGCTGCCCCTGGTCTGCACCTCCAGGCTGGAACTCTGCCCTGTGCTCTTCTTCTGTGGACAGGGGCTGTGCCAGCCCTGTTATGCAGCAGCCTAGCACCATTCCTGCTGTGCTGCAGGTACCACATCCCTCTGCAATGGCACCTGACCCTCCAAAAAGTAGGGAGCCTTCAGCCAGCACTGAGCAGCCTGTGTCAGCTCTGCAAAGTGACAGGCCAGCCATGGCTATTGTTCCCGTCTGGCAAATGCAAAGCACAGACAGGACAAGGAGAACAGCCCAGAAGGCTGGGTAGCCCCTTCTCATCCCCATGTGCCATTGTCTTGTCCTAGCCAGCTGAATGGCAGCAGAGTCCCAGAGAATAGCAGGGTGCTCTTGGCAGTACATCGGCTGGAGACCATACTTTGCTGTTTGTGCATGGATACACAAGATGCAAAGAAGGCTACATGTGAATAACCCATCTTTAGCAACAGAATTATAGTATTTACTCCAGCTTCCTGAAGCATTCTTACCTCTGCTGTTTGGCCAGAAAGGTTGTGATTGAGGCAGTGATTGCCACGACACCACCCAACAGCAGCAGCCATCCCATGCCTGCTGTCTGTGTCACTGCTAGAGAAAGAGACAGGATCATTCAGGCTCACTTTGCATTTTTACCCGGATCAAAAAGCAAGAGATCGTGAGAAGACACCCTCAACTTCTACCCCAGACTTTCTCTTAGGGACTAGGCTTTGAAGGACAGTAAGGAGGTCAGTATAGACAGCACATATTAGCAAAGCCATGGGGTTCACATACTCAGTAAGCAAACCAAACATGCCTGTCTTTCCTAGACTATTTGTTCTAATTAATTAGATTTGATTAGAGTTCTGGAAATATTCTCTGCCACTGGGGTGGAAGGGCAAGGAGAGCTGGTTGTATGTACCGGCAGGACCAGTTGTTAACATCAGCGGATGACTCCATTCACTCCAAAATCCATGGTAACTGGTGCCTTCTCGGGGTCTGGCTCTCACTTGGAACTCATACTCAGTGCTCGTCTGGAGTTCCCGTGGCAGAATTACCAATGTCCTTTTATCTTCATGAACAGCTTTAGTCTTCCAAGTCTGTGAATGATAGAACATCAAACATTCAAGGCTGGAGTGACTGCTCCTACATTACCCTCACTGCTGCCCAGCGAGGAGCCCTGCAAAGTCATTTCCTTTGCTCTCACGCTGTTTCTGCAAGGCTGTGCTCTGGTTGGGCAGCAGCTGCATGAGGCCCTCAAGGATCCTTCCATGCAGGACAGCATGAGAAGTAAATGAACTGTCAGCCTTCCCCACAGGACCTAGTACTTCTTAAACAGCTTCTCAATTCTTTTCTCAGTTTTACCTGTTTTCAGTCCAGGCAAGCAATGAGACACCTTTTCCAAACCAGGAAAATCCTCCTCCCTGCCAGTGCTCCTGTCCTGGTTGTGAGGGTCCCCTCTTTGCTACTACATCCTACTTGATAAACTGACATCTTACCTCCCAGGTGTCGGTCCTTCTCTTGTAACGCAGCTGATATTCCAGCTCCTCATTCAAAAAGTAGAAAGGAAAGTTCTGGTAGATGGTTTCCCAAGAAATATTGTAACCCTCTGAGAACACAGCAGTCAGATTGAATGGAGGCTGTGGTTTGACTGAAAGACAGGATGATGTTACCCTTCCCAACATTACTGCAGACAAGAGGTGGCCCAGCATGATATCAGCAATGCAGAGTGAGCAGGGAGCAAAAGTGCCCTGGCAGGGTGGGCCCCCCTCCACAGGACAACATCAACAACACTGCTGCCTCTCAGGCTGGGCTGCCATGCACAGAACCCCACAACTCAGCACATCTCTCTAAATATGCCTTCTGCCTGTCTCTGAACCTCCTGATCACCTAAGGAACAGAAGATAGCACAAGGGGCTAATGGTGCTGGGAAACATAAAGAGTACAGCACCTTGTTCTTCTCATGGCATAGGAGGATTCTGTGTAGTCATAGTCACTTGCACAGTTAGGGAAATACCCCTCAGTGTAACGGAGACATCAGGAAAAGCTGATGATAGTGGACACTGCGTAAACCCAGTGCAAATCCCTGTGTCATAAGTGCCTAAAAGGCAAGCTTCTGTATCTCCCACAGGCTGTTTTCATATATCCAAAAGCAGTAATGCACAAACTCCAGCACTAGGTCTACAGGGTCCATCACTAAGCTATGATGCCTTTGAATGGGGACATCTAAGAGACATGCAAAGCACCATAATAGTCTGTCAATGGAGACAAGAGGCTTTCCTGAAATGTTATGGTATTTTTTAAAGAGATGACACTTCTCAAATAAAGTTTAATTTGAGAAGAATCCAAGTAGATAAATCCTTTTTCACATGGCCACACAGCACCTGTCTGCCTGGCTAACCACCCCTTCTCATCACAGTTTGCCGCACAACTTGGAATACACCAGCATTCCACCAAGTCAACCAAATGGTTGCGTCCAAATCTCCTGTCATGCAGAAGAGATGGTTTGGAGTTGCCCCAGAAAGAACTGGCACATCCATTATGTCTGGGACACCTTGTGCCACCCACAATGTCATGCTGGTTCACTGCAAGAGACTTTTGGGACTCCTGTGAGGATATTTGCGGCATTTGCAACTAAAGCAGTTCCTCCTGGCCTTCAGATTCTAGCCAAGAACAAACACCTGCATAGTCTACATATGAGACTGGTCTAAGGTAGAAACTTATCATCTCTTGCTTCATGGGGAAAAGAAATTTCCCCACAAAAAGGCTGGAAACAAGCCAACTCTAAGCTCAGCCTCAAGCATAAATGTTTATGTAGTTTAAGAGCACAGTGCTGTGCAGATGAGTGCACACCAAACACAGGCCCCTAGCACTGCCTGCCATGCTTGCTCCTTGCCCAGACTATCTAGGAGACAGGTACAGTGCCAAAGAGTATTTATGAAATTCACCATTTTTCTACTTACTGTTCTCAGACATATAAAAGCCATTGGAAATCACATGCTGCTTATCAGCTATCTCTGTAACATCCACCTGGACTTTGATATCTGCCAGCAGTTCAGTCATATCCACAGTGCACATGTACTCCGTGTGACTGGTGTTCCTGGACAATTGCAGGAGACTGCAGGCAGCCACAGTGTTTTCTGGAACTTCCTCGGAAACCCTAAAAACCACCAAAAAACCGAAACAAGTCCACATCTGCCACATGCTGCAGTTTGACTACAGCACCCAGCACAGAAATGATGAGAGAAAAAAGGCAACGTGTTCAAATAAAAATATATCTTTGAACTTTGACAGTTTTTGTGTCCGTCTGTTGTCTGTCCATCCCCTGCCCTTCTCTTTGCTCAGCTTGAGATCTTTGAGAGCAGTAGGAAAGTGTGTGTGGAAAGGAAAGGTGCTGACCAGGGTTACACAGCTCAGGACTGCACGCACTTCCTTACTGGGGCAGAGCAGCAGCCGCATGAGGCTTGGAGAAACTGCAGGAGCCCTTCCAGCACACAGGAGTGAAAGTCCATTGTTAACAGCAGCAAAAGGCAAGATATTCCCAGGGCAGGAGAGAAAACAATGCCAAAGAAACCAGAAGCAGTGTAGCAGTCAGTGGCAAGCAGAGTAGTCAGTGGACACAGGAACCAGGGATCCTTTGCCAAGGGAGATGCCAGCTGATAACTGGAGTGTGAAGTACCAAGTAAAAACCAGCATGGCAGCAAGAACAAGATTTCTACCTAATAAAGGGGTCAGAAGGACAGTGCTGTGCTATGGTCATGTTAGAAGTTCCTACTAATTTCACTTTACTCATCCTACTGAGACGCACCATGTTGCAGTGAGGTTATATGAACTGGCACCCAAGTCACTCCTCAGGACACAGGACAGGGTCTGTACGTAGTCCACAAAACAAGTGAGGTTTTCACAACATGTAGCTGCAGGTTGGGAAAGAGAAAACACAATATCAACTCCCACGGTGAAGCAAGCAGAACTTTGTATCGATACACAGAGTCCTCAGGGCTCCCACTAAATTTGAAGGTAACAGACCACTCTGCGACAGCCCCTCCAGGAGTCTCCAGTCTTAGTGAAATAAGGGGGGCACAAAATTACGAAATGATGTACATAAACCTTTAGAATTAGTTTTAAGTATTAAGTTTGATGGCTTTGTAACAGTAGCAGTGGAAAATCACTGAGGTGCATGATTCACAGAGAAAAAAAAATAGAGTACAGCTAGAGAACATACGGAGAATTCTTGTATAAGATAAACCCTTGTAGTTGGCGTAGTTTTAGGCCATTATGACCTTAGTACAAAATGAGTGTAAGAAAAACAGGCTGGAAAAACAGGACATAGGGATAAGGAGTATTTGGGGATGGCAGGTGTCCAGGATGGGCTGCAGTTAAACTAACTGATAAGTAGGAGACCAGGATGATTATGTCTGTAATGTTAACGAACCAATTAAGCTGGTATAAGCATCTACAGCGCGTGCTTCGAAGGCTGCCAGAAGTGATGAAGATTGTTGGAAGCAGTAAACGACCCTCAGAGACCACCACCACAATTTTGTACGCATGCGGGGAGCTTTCTAGAAAATGATGTAATCCATACGTAGCCTCATGAACATGTATGTATGCCCACTGGCTATATAAGGACAGCTTGTGTAGCAATACGGGGACACACGTTGGGAGGAGCTATCCCCCGTGTCTCCCGGTGCCACAATAAAGAATACCTGCTTGTCAACTAGAAAACTTTGTTGGCAAGTTTGTTCCTGGAGTTTTCTCCGAATCATTAGAGTGCATGATGTGTTCACCTCTATAGGGACGCAAGTCACTGACAGCAAGATAAGTGTCAAACAAAAATCTATTAAAAATGCAGTGGCAGCAAACGGCATGCCAGTGTGTAGGAGCTGCTCAGATTGTGCCCGAGTTGCCAAAATTATCTCTATCCCCTCTTACACAGTCTCTATAGCAGAGTCACATACTATTTCTTCAAGAGCCCTGGATTATGCAGCACGAAGCATGACTATCCCATCACAGACAGTAGCATATTGAAACAATTTTAATGATACCATTTCCTAAATCGAGTTTTGTTCTTTGCTGTTTTAATTTATGGCATGGACAGGGCATTTTGCACATTTTAAACAGTGGTATTTTAGTAATTCTTTCTTTACCATGCTCTCTGCGTACTATTTTTCTTTAGCTTGCTATCTGCAGCATCATTACTTTTCACGTCCAGCTCCAGAGCCTCAGAATACACTTTAAATGGAATTTTGGAAAAAAAAAAAAATTGCAAATTTGTAGTTACTAGAACTTCCATAAATCATTCTGATAGCAAAGTGTCAGGCACAACGTATTAACCACTTAAACTGAAACAGACTTTTAAAGAGAACTTGAGAGGAAATGGTAGGATTTATGGTGGTCATTAAGAAAATGAGCTAATTTGAAAGTGTTCACCAAGCAGTTTTTATGCTCTTCTAATTGTTCTGCAGGAGCTCTGCTCAGGTATCTGTATCTGGAGTGTGCTGTACAACAGCACTGCTGTTTTGTGCATAACACTCTTAAGTTATCTCCCTGGATTTCATGGCAGAGCAGACAGCAGCACAGTGAGAAATGTCTGCATTGGTGAGTCCTCCCCTGACAGCATCTTGGGCTGACAAGAGACACTGCTACTACATGAGTGAGGAAAGGCCTGTAGGAGATGCTGGTGCAAACCATGCCTACTAGAGTGACCATTCATCTCTTCCATGTACAGTATCACCCCTTTTTGATGGGAATAAAATTGTCATCATCCAGGGGAAGATGTCAAGATTGTTACATCCATGTAACATGGTCTCCCCCTACATTCAGGACTGCTCCCAGCCTAATGGGAATCGTGTTACTTCACAGCCATCAGGCACCCAAGTCCTCTGATGCTTCATCTCCCTTTGTCATCCTGATGGTTCGCCTCATTTTGTCATTCTGATGTTTGACTGCTTCCTCCCTTCCCCCTGTTGAGCAAGCTTTGTGTTCAGAAGGGTTGTTTGCATACGGTGAAAGCAGGCCTACATGATGTGTTTAACAACCACAATGCCTGATTTTAAAGAGAATGCTGTATGCAAAGAACAACCATCAACGTGGAATGCAGGCAATGTGTGCACTGAAGGACCAGAAATACCGTTCCACCCTCCAGATTAAATGACAGTCCTCCAAACCTAGTTGTCTCTGCATTTAAAGACACAATGCACAACAGGCATGTCCACTGGAAGGTGCAGCCTAATTCTAGGCCAGAGTAAGTTCAAAGGAAAACAAAGTCCAACTCTTCTCACTAATTTCACTCATCATGAAAGTTTCTTCCTAGTCCTGCTGGATCAGAGCACATGCTGCTCTCCCTGCATGAGCTCTAGGCAGCACTCAGATCCATGTACAAGACACCCTCAGCCCCTAGTCAGGATGGCGACTAAAGAAATTTGGGGATGCTTGGGACAGCCTGGCCCAAGGATGTACATACACTTCATGAAACTGCAAATTATTCAGATTATGTGGCTGTCACTTTGTTTCATTTTGACTTCTTCATTTCATGCTGCATTCAGAATATCGTTCTAAAACTTCCATTAAATTTAACTTGTCATTGTGAGCCCTGACTAGGCTCTTCCAAGGGCCCTGGTACAAAGAGTATTTGTTCCAGAGGCCTGAACGACACTTTTTCTTCCTTAGCCTAAACTTTACTGTCCTACAAACACAGGGTTATAAACCCCTTGCTTTCTTTTAGAGAGGGCAGCAAGTATTAGTAATCTCATAAGATAGCTAATTAGTATTCTTCTATGCTATTATGTTCATCAGCCAAATGGACTATTATGCTTAGGTAGCTGGTAAGCTGCAAGAGTATCTTTGGGCAAGAATCTGTTAAAGAAATTTAGAAGATGGCAAAGAAGATGGCAGGTTTTTACCGTGAAGGAAATAATTAAGTGTCCCAAACCCAGTTTGATCTAGGATGAATTGTCCATCCTTGGTAGCATCAGAAACAAAAGTCAAATACTTTTAGTAGAAGACTCTAGCTTGGTCCAAACTGAAATTAGTATAGGATAATTCCCTGGCTAGTGTTACACAAAATTCAGATCAGACATCACAATGGTCCTATATGGCAGGAAGATAAACCTCAGAATTCATCTTTTCTGCTAATTTTGGTTTGGATCAGGTCCAATGATCTGCCTGTAAGTGCTAAACTTGTGCCTGTTCCCTGCAGATGCTGCTGTAGCTGCCTCTTTCTGTCCAGTTGACCTGTTCAGAAAGTCAGCTCTGAGTCAGCTGGAGCTTGCCTGGTGAGTAGGAACCAGCAAGGGGGTTGGGTGAAATGACACTGGCTGCACGGTGCAGCCCTGAGCAAGAGGGCTTGGACTAGGAGAGGTTCACTCCACTGTCCCTGGCTGGCCTGCCAACAGCAGTCATAAGCCCCAGGGATATCCTGGTCTTGGCCACCAGAACTTTTCCTATGGCAAAGGTGGGGTTTGGGTGATATGCAGTCAGGCTGAGCTCTGCCCTGCTGTGCAGCTCCTTGAGTGTGCCCTCTACTACCCATGGAGCCTCTTCCATAACTCATTATCCCATGGAACCTTCTCCCCTGGTATCCTATCTTGTGCTTGCTGTCCCATGACAACTTAGTGGCATGCAAATCTCAGCAGGGCCTGTGTCATAAGCCACTAAGATAAATCCTATGGGTGTACAGCCTGGAAGAGATATCTGGGAACTTACTGTACTGGAATAAGAGGAAGAATGAAATGCTCTGGAGCCACAGTTTGTTCCTCATGTTGGTTTTTACTGGATGTCCTGGGGGAAACAAAACGAAACAAAACAAAATCAAAAAACCACACACCTTAAAAAAACCCAAACAAACAATGAAAAGTTCGTCTCTGCCATCTCTCGTAAGTTGAAAGTTGAGGTGGAATTAATTTTGCTTTCATTTAAATGTCTAAAAGTAAAGTGCCTGATTTAGGTAAGTCATCCTGTGTGTACCTACTCCATGGGTCAGGGAGAGTGACCAACAGCCCTGCCAATTGCTGATAACCAAGTCAGTGAAATCTCTGCTCCTTGCCAGCAGCATGTGCTCAGAGAAGGCAGGAAAGTGACTGCAGCCACAGTCTATCCATGCAACAGGAAGGCTCTTGGGTTAAGCACTAACCTGTTTTTTCTTCATTGGTTTCCTGCAACTAGAAATGGTTTGCAAATAGGAGAAGCGACATTGCTGTGGCTTCAATATCTGTACAGTGAATTAGTCATAATCTGAATGTCACTGTGGGTCTGTATAAGCAAGGCTTGTGAGAACGCATTGGTTTGCTCTACCTGTGGTTTAATAAGCATGGAGTTCCTGATTAAGTGACTCCAGAAAGGCAAACCAGTCAAAAACCAAAAAAGCTTCCCATATGGCACAGAAGAGAATGATGTACAGTACTCACTTCAGGGAAATGCTGTCCTCATGCACTTTGGTGAAGAGAACCTACAGAGAAAAGGACAGAAGGATGTTTACAACAATATGAGGAAACAGCATCGCATACAAATGACTGCTCAACCCACAGCCCCGACTCCAAGACCAACCCCAGAAGCCACATAACACACTAAGGCTGTGTTTTCACAGCATTTAACATTTACAGAAACACACAGATGTGCGCAGAAAGACTTAAAATGAGCTCCCTGCTGAGTACTGGGAGTCCTTCTCCTCAGGCTGCTCCCAATCCCTTCATTTCCCAGCCTGTATCGATACTGATACCAGGTGCCGTGACCCAGGTGCAGGAGCAGGTCCTGGTTGTCGTGTACCTCCCCAGTACCAGCAGCAAGCTGCAGACTGTCACTTGGCAGAGAACGCCAGCGAGGCCTCTCCCAGCCGTGGGACATTTGTGGTGGTGAAAAATTTCCCAGGGTTACTCAAATAATGAGAGCAAAATAAATTTAGCAGCCCCCAGAAAGCCCCTGCAGCCGCGCACGGGCTCAGAGCCTTGCTCTCAGGCACCAGTGTCCAGATGAGATCAGCAAGGCTCCCAGGAGGTGCCACGAATGCCTCATGGCCGCAGGCCTGCGGTGGGAGCAGCCGTGATGCTGCTGCCCCTCCTTTCCTGCCAAAGGCATCATGCGGGTGAAGCACAGGCTGCCGTTCGGCACAGGCCCCGCCACCCTGCCAGCCTGCCCCAGCTGCTGCGAGGGGCAGGACAGGAGCTCTTTCACCACACTCCAGCCCTTCCTTCTGCGCCGTACGTTTCCTTGAGGAAATGCCTTTTCTTGACCCCTCTGGTCCCAGTTTGAGTTTTCTCTGTAGGGTAACTACTGTCACCACCACTTTTTCTGGGGGTGCAGTCCCTGATTACTAAGACACAGGCCACTGTCTAAACCCACCTTGCGCTCCCTTTCATCCTTCCACTGCTCTTCTCCAAACTCTCATTCCTTTGAGTGTTCTCCTGACATCTGGAACCTCTCACCTGACTTCATGCTGAGACCGTCTGCACCATGAAGGCAGCTGCCCTCAAGGTGGGCAGCATGCTGAGGCAGCTTCTGATCGTGACTTCCCACCACCGAGGCCCCTGTTCCTTGCAGCACATTTCACACAAGAACCGGCCACTGGGGCCATGTCACTCGCCCTGGAGACACGATGCATGCACTTGTCCACTGCCTTTTTACCTCCTCCTCCTCCCTGGGAAGTACCTAGAACCTGTTACTGCTGAGCTCAGGACGTTCAGGGCTGCCCTGGCTTAGGATGACAGCAACCTGGCCAAACGGGCCCGTTCCCATCCCAGAGCACACCGCCTGCTCCCCCCAGCCCTTGTGCCCTCCTCCTGGCTGCAACCCAGCACAGGCCGCAGCGCGGGGCCCCGAGGCAGAGCCCACCTCAGTGTCACTGCCGCATGACTGCCATGCTCTGCAGCCCTGGCCACCCTGCAGGGCCAAGAAAGGCAACTTGCTGCCTCTTCTTCAGCAGAGGAAGGAAGGGCTGGGCCGTCAGGAGGGCTCTGCAGCCCCAGTGCTTGTTTCAGAACCCAACTGGCAGTGCCCCAGTGTTTCATGTTCAAGATATTTCTGTAGCTCCCTCATTTTATCCCCATTCCTGACTAAATGTCCAGAGCAATGCAAGGGAAGCCTTTGCTGGTTTTAGCTGCTGGACTGTGATTTCTTTGAAGTGCCATCCCTATTTTCCTTCCTCTACTCAGAGAATAGCCTGTATCATCAATCCAATAGTACAGGAAGGACTGAACAGGAAAAAGTCAAACCAACAAGCTCATCAAGGAAGATGTCTGATGGAGATATCACAGGCTGCCATTACACACTGGAGAGAGGTTAACATACAAGGTTGTAATCTAGAAGAAAGCTTCCCAAATAAGAGCACAGTAACAATGAGAAGATAGAAAAGCAGTAGGATCTGCTAATATGGATGAAGCAAGAAGGCAATACTTCCTCACCTGGGGCTCCACTGTCCCATCTCGTACCCTTGCCAATGCATACAGATTAATCCAGCACTTATCCCCTTCACTTCTTGCACAGTTCTCCTACCTCAGTGTGGTGGGAAAGCGCTGCTGCCTCTAAGTGCACCACATAAAGCGCCAGTGCTGTGTGTCTGACCTCCTGGCTGTGCTCCAGGTTGTTATGACAAGACATGGATGCATGTGCAGAATAGCTGGGAAAAATGCAGCTCTGCAGCAGTGCCTTTGTGGTCTCTGCTGGCTGAAAGACTTCACGGCTTCACAGAGATGTAGAGTGGACACTGTCCTGAAGCTTCCTTCAGTCAGGCCCTCTGCAAGCGTCAATCCCAGCCTGGGATCAAGACCCCTGCCTTTCCTACATCCCTCCATTTGTTACACTCTTTCATTTGCTTCCATGTGTCAGCAACCGGCTCCTGTGATTGTTCACTTGGAGGGAAGAATTGCAGTTGGCAATGAGCAGAGGCAGGAACTTATTCCCTGTCTGGCATTAGAGAAGTCCTTTCCACCACCTCATTTCAATTTCTCTGTGAAACGGGGGCCCTGAGACAGCTTCATGCATCCTTGAAACACAGCTATTTAATTCTTATGAAATGTCAAGCATTGTACAGCTGCTAAGCACCACTGCTGCAAACTCTGCAGTGTCCTAAGGAACACTGTGTGAGAGCACACGAATAAAGCTAATTAGCCATTCATATAGATGTGCACATGTAAATGATACTACAAGGTTTTGATATACCAGAGAATAAGAAATATGACCAATACAGACAGACATTTACAGACACAAAGATGATTGTAGTGAAGGATCTGGTAATACGGTGCTATAAACTGCCAAAGATGGACGCAGTCTGAGCTCACAGTTTGAAGTGTCTCCAGGAAATGTAGATACTTACCAAACTTCCCCAAAAAACCCTAATTAAGAACTCAGTTGAAGTAAAAAACCAAAACCAAACAGCCCCCTCGGTATTTCCACGCATGAGAAAATAAAGGTCTTTGCCACACCCAGGCAAAAAATGAAGTCTCTCAGTCACCCGCTGTATGAAAAACAGAGCTTTCTTCTTGAAAAAAAGTTGATTATCAGCATACACCACCATCTAATCACAAAGCCAAAGCAACAGGGAGACAGAAGGATTGTCTAGCTGTCCAGTAGAGGCCAACAGCAACAACTGTAGGGGCACAAGGCACACGTCAGCTACAAGAAAGCTTTACAGTGAAGTCACAGATATCAACCAGTAGCAAACTGACAGCAGGGAAAGTTGGAGGAAACATGAGCGTTACCTTTCCCTGTCCCAGTCCTCTCAACTGTCCATTTCAGCCTTCCAACACGTCCATGGCTGTCCTGGCTAAATCACCACTGCAGCTGCACATGCTGCGCGCGCAGGAGCTGGGGAGCAGGTGGGTCTCATGAGCACTGGGTAAGGGTAAAGCCTGCTTGTGCACAACCCGGGCTGTAGGTATTGGAATACAGTGGTAAATGGTGGTTGACGTCACCACCGTACCAGTATTACTGTGCAGATAGAAGGATGTGGTGAGAGGATGAGGCAATGAATTCGGGTCTAAACACCCACACAGCATTTATTACTGTATTGCTCTGCTCTGTTTCTCTCATGTGAGAAAAAGGTGGGAGAGCAGATAAAAACTCACAAGCCTCCAATTTAAAAGGTCATAGTGGGGCTAGTGGGTTAGAGTTTTGCAGTGGGGAGGCATCAGTGTCAGGGTATTAAATGGCCAAACCTAACTATATATTACAGTGTGAATCCCATCAGAGACAGGAACCACTGCACTGCACTTCTGCCTGTCCCCGGAATGGCCTCTGGGCCCAGGGCAGCAGCACCAATCCTCAGACCAGAGGCAGGGAGCTGGTCTGGCTACTGCAGGGGAGAGGGGCTCACCCCTGCCCTGCCCTCCTGTCTGCAGCTCATGCCTGTGCTGGAGCTCTGCAGATTGCAAGGCTGACACTGAGGAAGGGCAGCCCAACCCACTCCTGTGTACCTTAAAGGGGGCTGCAAGGAGTCCAGTGCATGCTCCTTGTGTCCTTGGGCAAGAGGGAATGGAGCAGCACTATAAGGGGGCTTTGCACACACAGCATAGTGTGGTGGTAGGAGGGTAAAGAACAAGGAGCTGGAATAACCCAAGGAGACTGCAGCAGTGAAGCAGGCACAAAGCAGCTGGGTGCAGGTGAGCAGGCTCTGTGCTCGGCCCCTGCTGCACCCACCGCACCACAATAGAAGGTGCAAAGACTTGGCACAGCACAGCACGACCAGCCAGGCAGCCTGAGGCACCAGATGCACACCAACTCTCACCCAGATCTCAGGGCTCTTCAGATATCTGTAAGGGAAATTACAGGTATGGGAGAGTCAGGCTGGTCAGTCTAAGTACAGTACACTGTGCCTGTACATGCATGTGCACATGTGAAGCTGTGCAAGTACTGCAATGTGAAGAGCAACAAGTAGTCTTGCCCCTGCAGAGCAAATGCTTAACATACAACTGGCTCTCCAGCGCTGGGAGCCCAGCACAGTGTGACCCACCAGATCTCCTTCATTCCTGAAGACTGTACCCACCGTACACAGCCTGGGAAAAGCCATCATGTAGGACACACGTGCAGGATCTCTAGGGTCCCTGATACTTGTTCCCACCTGCACACAGTACATAGGTACATCTCCTGCATGGAACAAAGCAAGCCAGTGGACTCAGTGCCCAGTGCCTGTCTCCACAAGCATACAGCTCTTGAGCTGCTCTGTGCTGTGAGGTCACTGACTCCTCTACACCTGAGGTTCCATGACACTTCAGGGCAGCTGAATCCAGCCCCAAAAGCAAAGCATTTGGAGACCTGAAGCAGTTCAATTGCCACGGATTTATGTTGATTTGAGAAAAGAGGCAACTACTTTCATCCAGCTGTAATCGCATATTCACCAGAAGCAAGCGTGAAGGGTGCAGCAGGAAAGTCTTGGTAGACTCTGCTAAAGCTATTGATGACCCAAGAGCATTTTGCCACAACTAGAAGGGCAACATCTGTAAGTATTTATAAGCAGGAATAAATACACACAGAGGAAATAACAATCAGAGCTGACGTTTCCTTTCCCTAGAAGAGAGAATTAGTGATACTTGCAGTTACCAAGTTCATGATATGGGGGTGAAAATTCCACACAAACAGTACTACATCTGTATTTTCTTCCTGTCACAATGGAATTAAACCAACATCCTCTGCATTGTCAAATACACAGAGCTGGTATAACTCTAGGGTCAAAGGCGTCTTTACTAGCTGGTGACATTTAGGAGGAAGATAACCATACATTACGATAAGCAATGAGTAAAACATGGCAGGAGAACAGCTGAAACACGAGTAACAGTGTTCTAGTGGAAGGGAAAGCAATAGAAGAAACCACCTCAAAGCTCAGGAAATGGGGTAAAACATGAATGAGCCAGGCAGAAAGCGGAGGTGTTAGTCAGCAAAGCAGCAGGCTGAAAAACAACAAAGCCCCCCAGCTGGCAGGCTGGGAGCTGGCAGGATGCTGCAGAGGAGGAAGCAGTGCGTTGCTTTTGCTCTGGGTGATGCTGAATGCCACCTACAGAGACCCCAGCAACCTGCCCTCCCACCTCCCTTTTGCTTTTTCCAGTTGTCTCTTTGTAGCCACCAACATTGGCCTCAGCCTCTTGTTTTCCCCTATATACATCAAGTCTGAACCCATTCTGCTTGAAGGTTGTAGTATGAGGACACCACTTTGGCTCCTGCCAGAGGAAAAGGGCTTACCTTCACAGAGCTTTGACTGTGCACATTTTGCTTGCATGGAGGGGATCGCACAGAGGCTCGTATCTTCTCTTAGGAAATCACCAGACACATGCTGGTAAACAGAAACAGGAATGACTGTGCCTGTGAACAAACCCTGACCATCTGGAACAGAAACATATACAGCTCTCATACAGCATGCAAAATGTGCCCAGAGCATCTCCCAGATGCCTCACTGTGCTGAATACATTCAGCCCACAGGAAAGCATGCTTTCCCCAAGACAGTCTCCACACCAGCCTTCTCTGAGAGCCGAGATCCCTGTGGATAGCCCACAGGCAGTTCTCTGCCTCCATCAGAGCCCTGCCCCACAGCTGGGTTCCTGCAGCTTCACAAACTAAACATCAGCCTTTTCTGGTCTGATCAACTGATGTGCCCCATCCTCTCCACCCTTCCTTACCACAGCCATTCTCAGACTGGTCCCAGGTCACATGCTGCACGTCTGTACTTTCAAAGAGCTCTGACCCTGCATGAGGTCAACAAGTCCATCACATATTCCACAGTGCTCACCCGAGTCAGCAGCGTTGGCAGAACTCTCTGCTCCTTCCACACAGGTTGACAGAAACTGACCCATGTAGAGACAGCATCCACCAGCTGCTCCCCAGGTCTCTGCTCACAGGGATGCACCAACGCCAGAACCCTGCTGCTGGCACAGAGCTCTTAATGCAAGAGCCCCACCTGAGCCTCTCTGGTCTTTGTTTTGCCACAGCTGTCACAACCCAGCACACCTCAGCCCTGCAGCAGCTTGCCTGGCCACCAGCTCTCACAGCAGGCTCTCCACACTGAGTGTGCCTTGGAACCCTCTGCCACCTCTAATGGGGTAAAAACACATGGGCTACCTTCAACCTCCGACTGCAGAGGCACTTGTAATGGCTGGCATGGCAGAGCTGCCTCCAGCGGCGAGCTGCAGGAGGTGATGGCATGGCAGACCACAGACCAGCAGCACTGCTGGCTCCATCCCAAACCCACAGAACGCAGAACAGGCCTGACATAAGCAGTGGCTTCTCACGTCACTGTGTCTTTAGGAGAAAAAGTGGGTGGGGGTACAGCCTGGACAAACAGGCAGAGATAGAGAAGCACCTTGCAATATGCTGGGTGGGGCATATTAATAACATTGAAGATACACAGGATTTTATTGGAAACAGATTGCTCCAAAGTATTCTGAAATCCGAAAGTATCCCTGCTTCCGAAAATTCAAAATACAATCCTGCACAGAGAAGCCAAAAGGCTTTGTGAGAGTCTTGGGGCAGTGAAGTTTTGCGAAGCTGTGGCTTTGCTATGATGCTGTGTTAGGAGTTCATTGGAAGGTGGCAGAAGGCAGGAGATTGCTTTGTTTGAGGCTAAAAAAGGCCAAAATATGGGGTTATTGGCTCCATAGAGCACAGGGACTAAAGCAATGAAATCGTGCCATGTCAGTGTATCTGCACTCAAAGCAGCACTGGTAAACGCTTCCAGTGCCCTGCAAGAAGAGGAGGAGTCTGAGGATTGTTCCTACAAAAAGCAGGGGCCGGGGGATTCCACGCTCCACAGTGACTGGCTGTGGTGTGAAGCTCCTGCTCGAAGAAGGAAGCTGAGCCATTGGTTGCTGTTCTGTACCAGCTCCGCACAGCCCCAGCTTCCACACCCCTTCCCTGCCACTGTGCATGTGCAGAAGTTGGGAAGAGAGTGTGGAGAAGCTGGAACGTGCTAAGAGCAGCACAAAGCTAAACCAATGGCAAGGAACTGGCAAAATAGACATAATATGAACAGCAGCTGAATGTGTTGGTCCTTCCTGCTGGGGAGCGCAGGTGGAGGTTTATAAGATATCTCATAAGAACTGCAAAGGTACGAAGAATCCCTGGTGCTTCTGCAGCAGCTTGGAGCAAGGCCATGGAATGGGTGACACATGCTAAACTGCAGGTCCTAATTCCTGCCTTGTGGAGGAAACAAGGCACATGATGGCTCTGTTGCCTAGCTCACGTTGTGGAGGAGGATGCTGCTTGCTTCTGGAGAGCCTCAAGCAGGCAGTGCCACCCAGCAGTGAACTGTCCTCCATAACCTTCAAGCCTGGAGCCTGCCAGACACGTGCACTGGACAGTGACTGCAGCACAGCAAGAGCCTCCCAGAGCCAGCTCCTGGAGACCTCACTCACCAAAGGCCAAGAGGGCAGACGTTGGGGCCAACCTCAGCCAGAGCAGACCTGGTTCTCACAGGAACTCTCTAGAGGATCCAGACAAGAGCTGGGGACCAGTTACAGCCCTGAGCTGGGTGTGGAAATTCTCCCCCCAAGAGGCACTCCGTTGTTTCTCACCCTGTTGTAATTCTTGTTGCTGTGTGGGCGGCTCACTGCAGGTGAAACCAGCAGTGGCTGAGCTGGGGAGAAGCAGCCAACCTCAAACTCTTCAGCTTATGGCAAATTCCCCCATGTCTAAGAGCTGGGGAAACAGCCGCAAGTAGGAAAGTCCCAGTGACAGGTTAGGCACTGACTCACTAACCTTCAAGCAGAGGACAAACAACACACTGCTGTGAATGCCTGCTCTTATGCAACGGGGCACAGACAGGGCCATGGAAGCTGCTAATCCACCACGGATCAGGGACAGGAACTCCTTAGGGCACCTGTCACACTCCATGGGCAGGTCTAGGACAGTCATCCCTCTACCCAGGACAGGCTGTGGGTCACAGGCCTTACTCTACCAACTCTTGCCATTACAGTTGCCTCTCTGCATCAGTATACAGAATTTTAGGGCTCCTGCACAGACGATCAGTTCTATCGACAGCAGAGCAAAAAAGTAAACGGTGCTCCTGTCCCCGCGGGAGCACTTGGTTCCCACCTCTGCTCATCCAGGGCTGCAGCCAGTTTTTCTTCTCTATCTTGCAGTCTTGCTGGTGGGGCAGAAGGCAGCTGTGTGGACAACTCCATGCTCTAGAAAGCCATTGGAGGGACAAGATAGAAACAGGACAGCACAAGGGACAAACAGAGCAAAGCACCTTTGGCCAGAGTTCAGCAGAGCTGCAAAGTTCCTCTCAACGTTCCTTTCTCAGCTTGTCACAAGAATGAGAATACTCAGGACTTGGCAAACCAGTGGTGCTGCTGATGGCTGTTACTGGGTACTCAGACAAAACACACTGAGGCGTAGCTTCAACTTTGCTGAACTGTGTCGGCGGGGCACCTGGGCAGTGCCTTCTTCCTCACTTGGCTGGTCTGCAGAGATGCTCTGTGTGTGCGGGTGCACTGCACGGGCACAGTTCCCTGGAGAATTAGTCAAAACCACCTATTCTTTGTGAAAGCAACTGTATGCAGAATTACACACCTCTGTCAGAGCTAGAATGCAAACGGCACACGTCACACCCCCTGAGGAGTTTTATACAGAAAAGACATGGCTACGAGAAAGCAAACTGTCCGCACAGTCTCTCTTCATTAAGGAGTCACATAATTCTAGTCACAAGAAAATGTTAGAGAGCAGGATTCTGGAAATCACAAGCCCCTCAATTTGGTTCTCTCACCCTTTGCTCCTTTGCTATGCTACTGCTACTATGCAACACCTAAAAGAACTTATTTTCTTAGATGGAAGTTCGTAGCTCATGATGGGTAAGTGCTTGCATCCTGCCTGAACAGTGCAGGGTCCCAAAGCAGATGCAGAGACAAGTTATTTAAAAAGCTGGCCCCTCCTTTATCCTAAATTAACTTGCTCCAACCTCCAAGAACTTGACCCCACATCCTCAAACTCCTGCTCCACACCAGTCTCATCCTCTTATGGTTATTGTTGTTTTTCCACAGGCAACAACAAGCCTTATGATTGACAGGAATTTGCCAAGAGCTGTTCCATGTAGGTGTGTATTTCTAAGGAGCCAACACTCTTCAGAAAGAAAAGGTGAGGCTGTGGCACTCTGCAAAGGAAAAGCATGTGTCAGAACTAGCTTCTCCTGAACTGGGAATACACCTGCTTTTCTCAGGAACCCATTTCACTCATGGTGAGTCAGGTTGCTGGTACCTGGTAGGCAGCCAGGTAAAAAATGTGGAGGTGGACTGATGGTGAGAGAGTAATGACGTGGTTTATAACTAGGCTAAAACTTGGCACTAGCCCCTACTTGCACTGCAGTCTTACAAACACACTGGAAAACACAGAGAATATACTTACTGTGGTCAGTAATTCTCTGTCCTGGTAAGAGCCCTGTGCCAGCTAAAAGGGCCACGCTTGGAGGGTCCCAGCCACCAGGAACGAAGCTCCTCTCTTGGGAAGGCTGCTCTGCAAGCACAGGCTGTCCCCATATGTGGCTCAGGCCAGTGCACCTCACTGGCAGCCTGGGGCCAGCCCAAGCCACAGCCCCTCACACTCTGGGCAGATCATCTCAGGCTGGAAACCCATCATTGAAACCTCCCTGCGTTTTATAGCACTGCAACCGCTGCAGGTGGCAGAAGTGGAGGCACTGGAGGATGAAGCATGAGCTGCAGACATGAGCTATGCCTGTAGCAGCACAGGCTGAGCTGCCCACCTGCCCCAGAGTCCATCACCAGCTCTGGGTTATGCGAAGGCATAGGAATAGGGCTCCCCCTTCTTGAAGAGTTACAGTTTGATTTCACCAGAGAAATACTGAAGGGAGAGAAGGGGAAGAATACCCCCCCACAGAAAGCCATCCAACAGAGGTCACAGCTACGTAGAAGACAAAGCCAGGGAAAGGCAGGATGAAGCTGCTCCAACCAAGTGCAAGCTTTCCAGGAGGATTTCACAAAGAGCACAAGGGAGAGTACAGGAGCAGAAGGGGAAGAAAGCACCACTGGTGTCCCTGTGCCTCCCTTAACAGCCCCTCACAGCAAACAGTGAGTCACCCATTATGGGCAGCTGCAGTGACTAGCTGTGGGATTTTGCTTCAGCTTGACTTCGCTTGGATTTAGGGAAGTGAGGCTTACTCATGAGGCAGACCATGGCCTCTGCACCTTCCTGTTCCACCATTTCAGTGCAGGTTTGGTTGATGGGTCCTAGAAAGCCTCTTCATCCGTCTGCCTCACACTCCTCCCACTTCACAGAGCTTGTGCTCATGTTACGTGCAGCAGTGACTCCCCTCGTGCAAAGAGTAATTCTGATAGAAAAAAACCTCACCTGAGTGGAAATAAAACTCAACCTGATGTTTTCAGTAAAAACAAATAAATAACACGTTCACCAACACCTTAGCTACAAGCAGTGAGATCTTTCACCAATCACCACCTTAGCGAAAGTGAGCTACAAACCAGTGCCTATGATTAACTATATTAACTAAAATATTAACCATTACATCTAAATACAGGCATTTCACCGTGCGCCTCCTGTCAGGGCTTACAAACCTTTTTTTACTGCTGCAAAGCTGATGGGGAGATACCTCTCCTACTTGGCCAAACTGAACTTTGAAGCAAGATTTGCAGTGCAAAAATCTTACAAACCACATTAAACCAGTTTCTGTGCTCAGCATTACGGCTTCCTTATGCATGGCAATGCAAATAGGGGTTTCTAACCTAGTAAGAACATACATACGTATTTTAGTACACATAAAGTGTCTTAATGGCTCTTGACTACTCTGTGTCACTGCCAGCTGACTGGGGTGGAATGTACCACACCAAAATATACAATGCCCTAGAAGTGTTCAGAGTTATGAGTAAAACTTTTGGAATAATCAACCAACAAGAAGCATATGCTGCCTTAAAGAACCCAAAAAAAGCTCCATCAATTAAGGGGGTCTGACCTTAAACTGATAAATTTCCTGGGAAAACACTGCTTGGAAGTATTTGATTCCATTTACAGCTGTAGAAATATGAAATAACTGCTTGCTTCTACAAAATAAGAAACTAATCATCAATAACAGCATTGTGTAAGCTCAAATAACAGGAATCTTTATTTTGGATCTCAATTGAGCATGTGTAGAAACAATACCCCATGCTGGGGCTAGGCACATAGGACCTCCCTCCTCCCTTCACCCTAATAAGTAAGTTATGGAAGCTCCCCCTTTGATGTGCACCTACATCCTACTTCCAAGTGTGTCAGCATCTTCCACATCACCTCTGTGTGCTTCCCAAGCAACACAGAGGTGGGCATAACCACAGGAGCTGAACCAAGAACTCCTACATTATGCATCTGCTGCTGACTTTAGAGAACAGTCATGGCCAGAGAAGCTTTAGCTCTGGCTTTGCACCCCTGGCAGATCTGTAGCTGCAATTGTTAGGTACCAACCCCTACTGTCCCCAGGGGCCTGCCTCCCATACCACCTGCCAGCCCTGCAGCAGGCATGAGTATCACATCCCAACTGAATCCTTGTCTGAGCTGCAGCAGCTCTCACTTCAGTCAAGATTGGAAGAACAAGCAGTATTTCAATCTGCCATGCAGTTTATTTCCAAGGACTGGTTTGGTGCAGCCCTGGCAAGTGTGGCTAGGTGACCTTCATGTAGCAGTTGTCCTCCTGGACAAGGCCTCGTACACAATTCATTTTTCTCTCATTCTTCCCGTTTTCCCTCAAAAGCTCTACTGGTCTTTTTTGAACTGAATTTGCCAGTCTGGAACCCTCATTGTGAACAGCGCGAGAATCAGCAAGACAGGAGCTATCCACAGAAAGAGGAGGCACCAACTTGTCTGAGACCAGGAGCTCCGAGGGCTCTGCAGCTTTAATTTCTAAGTTTAGTCCAGTTCTGGCCAGTGATTGCTCTGGTAAAGCAGCTGCAGAGCCGCACCTCCTGCCTACTGCGGGATCCATCACCTCCTGATATTCCCCTGCATTGCCATGTTTCCTCAAGTGGTTGTGCATGTGGCAGCGGAAGGCAGTATTCAGTCTGTTACTGCTGCTCTCCTGCATTCCTTTACCAGTACAGTTAAAGCTGTTAGGCTTTGTCTCCTTTGTAGTTCTTTCTCTGCTGTTAAAATCTTGACAGTTTGGCTCTAACACACGCAACACCAGCTCCTCTCTGCTGGTATTTTCGTCTTTGCTATCACCAGACAGCTCAGTAGAGTTCATCATCCAAAGGCTGCCATCACTGGTCTGTGCGACATCCTCACTAAAGACTAAATCTGGGACAATTCTGTCATCAAACCCCTGTGCAATCAAACATATGCGGTCATCTGTCTTCAGGTCAGATTCACAGACCATCATTTCTGGAGGTGCTCCTCTCAGGCCGTTGTACAAAAGATGACTGAAGGATTCGCACTGTGACCTAGAGATAACCTCACTGTCATTGTTATGGCATGTACCATTACACTGAACTACATTATCAAAAGGTTGATAACTAGATGGCTGAGGTCCAGTGGAGCAAGAAATTACATTGGCTTTCTTTTGAACATTTTGGTATGTTACTTGGTTATGTATTTCTTCTTCTGGCAGGAAAGCTGAAGCACTGTCATTTGCATGTGTGGGGAAAGATGGAAAATCACTATGTTCTGAAGAGGGGCTGTGAACATCAAGCTCAGTGCAGGGAGATCTGTAGTTGGTGTAACATGTCTGATTGCGAGGGGGCTGATAAATTTGATCTCTGCAGCTCAGTTCTAGTGTGTCTGAAAACTGTGTTAAAGGTGGTGAGGAGCACACATTTTCAAAGTACAGACTCAGGCTACTGTCAGTCATAGACTGAGACATAAGGGTGTCAAAACTCTTGTAGGCAGAACAACAGGGCTCCATGGATGCAGACATAAGGGTGTCAAAACTCTTGTAGGCAGAACCACAGGGCTCCATGGATGCAGACATAAGGGTGTCAAAGCTCTTGTAAGCAGAACCACAGGGCTCCATGGATGGAGGCATAAGGGTGTCAAAGCTCTTGTAGGTAGAACCACAGGGCTCCACAGATGGAGACGTAAGGGTGTCAAAGCTCTTGTAAGCAGAATCACAGGGCTCCATGGATGGAGAAGTAAGGGTGTCAAAGCTTTTATACGCAGAGCTACACAGCCCCATGGATGGAGACAGAAGGGTATCAAAACTTTTGTGTGCAGGGCTGCTTACTCTGTCTTTTTTGGTCCCAAATGATGGTTTATTTGGAGATTCCTGGATCAGGACACACGAATCACGCTGACTTTCAGAAATGCACGGAAAAAGGCTTTGATGAACCATATGTTGAAGTTCTCTTGTATCCAGAGAAGCAGAATTTATGCTGGTGCTATGATAGCCAGATTCAAAGGATTCTTCTGATTGCTCTGACTTCTTGCTGGCTGTACTACAATTGTAGTCATCTTGAGAAGCTCTGGTGAAAAGGGAAACCTCACATGGCTGCCGACTCAGGGCTGTGCTTTCATTTATATTTTGCTGTGAGGGGTTTTCTGACTCAAGATTCTCAAAGGTTTTGTTCTCACCCATGATAATGTCTGGGTCTTTACGGTCTTCCATGTTTTCATCTGCCAGGAGCTTAATAAACATGCTAGCTAGTGCATCATTGTGTTCAGTGTGCTCTCTGAAAGCACTGACACTGCTCTCAGAAGGCTCAAACACAGTGATATGGTCACTAGTCTCTTCCTGGTTCTCAGCCTCAATGTCTGTTAAGCATTCACAAATTTCTATTGACTCTTCAACCAGAATTGTCTCAGGGGTTAAAACTGCACTGCTGCCTTTCGGAAACCACTCTCCAGACTTGTTGTGGCAACTACAAGATTTCTCAACATTTCTGATGTTATCTTTTCCCCTGAAGTTTTGGCTTGACAAGATTTGAGCCAGACAGTTCTTGCAACTTCTGTTTTTGGAAATCAAAAGGAAAGGAGAGTTAATGTTTATGAAAGAGGGAACTATTTCATGCTGTAAAGCAGTTTGATTTTTTTCCTCCTTTGTTTTACTTACATTTCCTTTTCCATATGATTCTGTTTTAAGTCGTGGAAAGGGAGCTTAATTTCATCAATGTAGCACAAAACTGAAAACTAATAAAGATACAAATGAGATTTAGGACACATGTGAATTGTATTTCATAACTCCTGCACTAGCCAGACAACAGCATTTATTACATATTCTGGTGATCAGGAAAAGTGTTTTTTTGCAAAGCCTTTAAATTACCTTGACATTTTTTACAACCAAATGGCTCTTTGCTGGATTTGGGATTTGATCCCACCATTCCTTCTTCGCTCTGCAAGGGAAGAATTAAAATTGTTTGCTTTGACTGTATTTTGGCTTGATCAATGTGCACTTCCCTCTTCTGTTCTTCTCTCCCTCTTAGCCACCTGCACTGCAGCAAGAGGAAGTGCTTGTTCTGTGCATCTTCAAGTGCTGCTTTTCATTAACCTATTGCAGACATATTTGTATGTTTGGTGCACGACTGCTCTACAAAACCAGTGTCACAAGTTCTTCTAGTCATGTTTGAACTGATGCACAAAACGGATGGGATCCCACTTTCACATTAACACTAAGAAATTTAAAAATAAATACAGGTATTTGACCATCCTTACTGGAACTCCAGCAAAGATGGGCCAAAACCTGACAAACCCCAGAAGTGCAGCCTGTTTGGACACTCTAACAAGCCCATTCTGATGAGATTAATAGAGAACATTCAGTTATCGATTCAGAAAATGAGAGTGCAACTGATTTATAAAACATTTGCTTGTAGAGAGCCAGATACAGGTGCTAAGGAAAAGCAAACCGTTAAGATTCCTGACCAAGACACTCAGCTAACTGACAGCAACACTACTATCTGTGCAAAGTGTTGCTCTGGGAAACCCGTGGACAGCACGGTACGTACCTGGTAAAACCGAAGTAACAAACGACAGATAGTGCCACGATCAGAATGCAGGACACAGGAACAGCCATCTGCAGAATGTCTTCAGCTGTCACTCGGTATTCTGTTAAACACACATACACTTACATGCGTATGTGCACCTAAATACAGGTACTGGCAATATGAAATTCATTGCTGCTCTTTTGTGCCTTAAAAAATGCTCCTTCAGAGGATGTAAAATCAAGTCTCCAGCAGATAAACAACAGAACATGTACAGCTACCTGTGGTGATGGTGTGTGGCATGTCTGACACATCAGCGCAGATACTGCAGCCAGTTATGGTGCCAGGAGCCAGCACTCTGTACTGTGAGGCCATTTGCAAGCTCTCAGGGACAACCTCTCACACAATCCCTAACAATATCGTCCCCTCTGTGGCTCTTCAGAGGTTTCCAAAACTCTCAGCTCTCTGCTGGCTAAAGTATTGCTTAATTTGTAGCCTAAATATGTCTTGTTCATTCACACCCACTTGCTCTTATGTCAATGGTGTTTTTTAGTTTAAATCTCTCTTCTTCCCTGGTGTCCACTCCATGAAATATTTATAGAGAATAAACCCACTCCCTTTCAGCCTCTTTTTCACAAGGCTAAGTAATCCAACTTCCCTTAGTCTTCTCCTCCTCAGTTTCCCTTTTTATGTTTAGCCTGTTTGGAAGCCTTTACAGGTATATTCGCAATACATTCAAAAGGATGGAAATGTTGATTCATAACCCTTCTCTGAGAGGAGAGCTGAGGGCTTGTTTGTAAAACTGCACCATCCCTTTATTCAGCTGGTATTTGTTACAATACTCACCATAGTAAAATTCAACTTCTTCACTCCATTCACTCCAGTAGGCCGGGTAGTCTGTATAGTTACACCTCACACTTACAACATAATCATAGCCTCTCCTCAAAGAGCTTGCAGTGATTTCAAAGCTTTTTGCCTGGTAGTTAATTGCTTTTACAAAAACCTGAAAAGCAGATGAGAAACTTCCCTTTGGTTTCCTTCTGAGGCAAAGGGTCAGTGACAATAATTAAGTAACAACGGTGTTACGTGTTTCAATGGCCCGTCACAAGTGAGCAAATGAATGAGCGTGTACCTAATCTGGTGCATGAGATACTGCATTTTGCTGTCATGAGTGGGTGGCATTTGTGACATGCCACCAAGCATGTTCTCCCCCTACCAGAAAAAGCCTTGTCCTAAAGTGCTGGGAGGTGGCTGAAATGCCTCAACTGCATCACAGAGTCATGAGCAGCTTCCAGCTTCCTGATGCCTAAGGAGCAAGTTAAGTTCAGGGAACAGAAGTGCTGTATTTTCAGTCTCTGCTCTGTCTACTGTGAGCAGCAGACAATTCTGGGGTGGCAGTCAGAAGAGTTTCAATCCTTTAAAGCCCTGCTGAACCACTCTGGGCAACGTGACCTGCGGCAATACCATTATTCATTAAAAGGTTTCTAGACTTTTCAGGCCTGAGAATTCCAGAGAGACATAAAATGAAGAGACTGGCTTTCTCTTACCTCTGTCGGATGCTGTTTCCTCCAGTATTTCACTTCATGGATGACTGGCTGTCCAGAGAGCATGGATGGAGGAGAGTAGCTCTCCTCCCAGCTCAGATTAAAATTACCATTTTCAGTTTTCTCAATGGCAAGGTTTTTGGGGGCCCTTGGCTTAACTGTACATTAAAAAAATACAATCAAGAAGAAGGGCAATAGCAAAGCACTGAGGGAGAGAAGCAGAGACAAACATTCACTAGAGACCAGAATCTCATCACAGTCAATGCAGTTAGCCCTTTCACTATATAGCCCAAGGATATAGAGGCCAAAAAAGAGCAACCGCAAGGTATTCATGAACAGGCACTAACTCTTCAAGCTGGCTGAACAAACTGCAAGTTCAATCTTTTGGTGCACTGGATGCAGCTTTCAGCCTGGAGAAACGCAACGATGCAGACGAATGCCTGCCTGAGGTGTGTGACTGATTCTCTGAGTGTTTGAGGTGACAAGTGTTATGAACAAGCATGCTGTTATAAAAAAACAAGGGGCCTGCAGAAAGATATAAACTGTTCCTATGCTCTGTCTTGTGAAGAGCGGGGTCATTACCTTCTTTTCACGGGTTGTTATAATCCAACAGCAATTATTGTAATAATTTCTGCTTGTGGGGATGACTCAATTTGTATGAAAAATCAGAGTATGGCAGAGGCAGGAATGGAAGAAATTTCAGCAGGGATAACCTAGTGTCTTTCTAGAACCTAGAAGCGGCACATTCCTCTTCATCCCTGAATTCCACAGCCACAAGTGAAAATGCACTAAAGACATGTCTAAGCCCCAGAATTGCTGCTTCCTGGCAACTGAGAGGGTACTGCTAGAGGAAGAATCACTCCTTGCTTGCCTTATTACCTAGACCCTTTTCTTAAGAACCTACTCTAGAATCAGGTTTCTAAGCCAAATGGAGTTTGCATTTAAGCCAGCATGACACTTTTCACCTCCAATAAGGGAAATCCATTCCAGTGACTTGAATGAGGAGTTAGCTAGGATTGCAAAGCCTGCAGCCAGATGTCCTGGTGACACAGTAAACAGTTTCTTACCAATCAGGGCTGGTGTAACAGTGTAATTCCACATATCAGTCCCATTGTACTGTAGAGCTAGAACATATGTGAGGCCTGATACAAAATAATCCGGACATATTGTGCAAGTGCACCTTAAACTCTCTTTTCCATTTTCGGGGACACACACACTGTTTCTGGAAAAAAGGCAGAAAATGACGTGATGTTTAGAGAGTGTGGCACACTATTTCTTGAAAGGGTGAAATCAAGCTTCCCAATGTGTAGAGCTAATTAAACCTGAGACACATAAGCTCAGTTCCTGGAAATGCTTAGCCCAAACAAATCCAAACCAAAACTGAGCTCCCCCAACCAACCTGTCCTCTCCAGACACCCCTTGGGTATCTGTATTGCACAAATAAAACCTGATAGAAAGGCTGAGGACTGATCTCAAGAGGGAAAAATAACACCCTTCATCATGCTCCAACCTCTGAAGGAGCAGACTGACAGCTTGCTAGCATATGAGCATGTTTACTATGGTGTACACAGTGAGGTTATTTGCATGCCTGTGCGCAGCAAACACATGGAGAGGAACAGGAGAGCACAAACGCATCTTCCTTTGTAGCAGATGACAACTGGCCCTGCTGCAGAACAGCGACAACAGCCTGTGTTTGAACATGGAGTTAGACTGTGAACAGAGATAATCACCTGGGCTGCAGGGGAGAGTACCTTTCACACAGGCTGTGCATGGGGAATCAGGTCAGATTTCTTCTGAAGGAGGTAACATTTTGCATGAAATTAAGGTTTGGTAAACTTATGCAGGCCCCCCCAACTGCTACAGGTGGGACTTGACCACTCATCTATTCTAAGCGTGCAAAGGTCTGCAGAAGAACAGGCCACGAACAGTGTGCTGCAACCCCTCATCCTCCTGGCAAGAATAATAACCTGGATTACATTTGTCTCAGGCACTCATGGTAGAGGGAGGGGATCAGAGCTGGTACCGGCTACAGGACAGACAAAATTTCAACACTGGTAACATCTTATTAAATACTTACGGCAGAGAAAAGAATTCCTTCCTGTAGTAGAGGAGGAACTCTTTGGAGCAATCCATGTGTGCAGGCACCTTCCAGTGACAAACCAGCTCTTTGTCATAGTCTGTGAAGCACGTGAATTCCTGCACGTGTCCTGCAGCCATGACTAGGGAGAAGCAAAAGAATAAAAACCCCACATAAATAGGACTAGGCAGAAACATTCACTTTTCCATCTAAAGGAGTCACCAACCCCTGTGAATTCAGTGCAAGCATTGTTATTTTTCTTGTTCGAGGTAAATGGAAAGAGATGCAAGTCACCAAATGTCTCCACCTTTCTGGAGACATTTATTTAGTGTGAGGTGTCCCTGCCCATGGCAGGGGGGTTGGAATTGGATGATCTTAAGGTCCTTTCCAACCCTAACTACTCTATGATTCTGTGATTGTCCACGGTCTGACAGGATAAAGGTCTGCAGTAGTAACAGTGAAATAGAAAGGCACAACTCAGCCAACATTCTTCCAAGCATAGAAAACCTGATTCTCACAGCTTTTAATTTAATTACAAAACATTTAATTACAAGACAGCATCATTCTATGTGTTAAATACAAAATATTCAAAAGCCAAAATGTAGATAATTAACAATCCAAAATCACTGCCCACAGGTACACACTCCTGCTCTACCTACAATGGTTCTAAGCCTCCCAATGCATGTCCCTCTGCCTCTCCAGAGCAGTTCCTCCATCGCCTAGAAGAAATTCCTGTCACAGACTTCCTCCTAGTATATACCTTTTCTTAAATTCACTCAGTATTTCCTGTTCTGTCTTCTACTTTTCATTGTTATGACAGTGTTCAGAGACCTGGAGAGACTGAGTCACATTGTTCCAGGCACTGAGAAGGTTCAGCAAAGCCCAAACTCTCCGCACTCCCAGTGTTCACAATTACAATCTTCCACTAGCAGCATTTAAGGAAAAAAAAAAAATAGAAAACATTGGTTAAACTCTCTTTGCTAGTTCTGGGAAGGGAAATGGAACACACAACCCTTGGCACCCCTCCCTGCCTCGTTTTACACTCTTCTGATGCACTTGACATGAGTGAAACAAAGCACAGAGGAGGAGCAGCTGTGTGACAGTAAGGTCATGCAGTTATCAGGACTGACAGTGAGCCAGACGTGGGACCAGAATGCAGTCATTCCTAAATGAAGCAGTGAGAAACAGCCAATACTTTCATCATCCCAGACAATTCTTTGCCTGCTCTAATGTTTGACTTCTCTGTTATTGGTAAATATTAACAACATCTCTCTTTTCCTGCACAAGTTGTATAGATCTAAATCCTCTTCTGCTCAACAGTCAATAGAATTTAGAAGAGCTTTTGCTGGGGCTTAGAATCCCATTAATTGGTATTTTTCTGACAGCTTCCTAAGGGGCTCTGCTAGAAGGTTTCCTACAGCAATTATACAAGGGTCAGTTTTGTTCACAAGGCCCAGCACATTACTAACTCTCCATTCTTGTAATTTTCATTGCAAATTCAGGATTAAGTAAGTTGTGAACAATTCACATCCTGTAAGGTCCTTGTCCTTCAGTCACTGCTTCTTCACAGGCTTGTTCTTTCCAATGGACACTTAAGTTTCAGATTATTCCTTCCAAGTAAAACCTTTTGTTGTCAAAAATACCTAATTTCATTTTATCCTCTCTTCATTTCCACTTTTCTGTAGGCCACTTGTCTAACTTATTCTGATATAACTTCTGATACAGTACAGCATCTGCAAGTATAATAAACACAATGGTCAAATGCCTTTTAGATACATAATATACAACAGGATCTACCACCAGACCCTCTGGTACTTCAATATAAACCTGACTCAAATGAACACTTCACTGTTGAGAACTCTCAGTGTATGGTCTTTCACCAGCATTAAAAAGCACACATCACTTGCACTTGCCTTTGTACAAGGTCTCCCACAAAACTTGGCTACCAAGCAGGCCTGAGTCACGTGAGTAAACTAGCCACCTCAGTGAGGCTCACTCATGCCAAGAGGAGGTTTGGCAATGTAAAAGAGCCACTTAAAACTTCTGTACAAATAATAATCTGAATTGTCTGGTATATCCACTGGTTCTAAACCTGGGTCTGAAGCAGCTCACAGCTTCACTGGTGTTCAGATACTTAGAAAAGGCTTTTAGTTAGAATATCAGTCAGCTGGTTAGTTAGTTTAGTTTGAACTATCACTGGTATCCTTTCTGGATGGTGGCACCACATTTAGTTCCCTTTCCTTCTTCACAGTTCCTGATTCTTCAAAAAAACCCTAGGAATCATCAGAAGAAAGCAGTGGTGACACTAGAAGCCTTTTAAAGATCAACATAATTATTTTTCAATGTGTTAATGATCTTACACTCACAAGAATACTTCAACTAAACGAAGCTCATCCTGCTGCGTTAAGCTATGCTGTTTTGCAGCTTTGCTTTACTTTTCAGCGTCCTCAGGTCTTTTCAGATCTCTACATTATTTTCTCTACTCTTTTCCTGTGACCTCCCTTTTCATCTCTGGTACACCGTACTTTGTTTAAACCTCAGACATAGAAGAATTTCCTTTTGAAACCACATAGAGCAAAGAGGTTGATTTCAGTTCATGCAGTTAAAAAAGGGAACTGAAATACTGGATTTATTTTTTAATCCCTAACTAGAACATTGTGCTGAAGAAACGTGAAACATGCAGTTAACCAGGGGAAAAATTAAACCTTGATAAAGGTAATTTACAGAGAATGGGGGATGCATTCTACTTTTATGGGATTTCTACAGAGATGTCCCTGGGTTACTGCTGAGCACCTTGTTTGGAGCAAAGTGTCCAAAAGAGGTTAGGTAATGGGGAAGCAGGGAGATAACATTCCAAACTTCAGTTCCTCCTTCCTGCAAATTCCTATTTTTTCTTGCCTATATGGAAAAGGCAAATAAAAAAACCCAAACAAACAAAAAACAACAAAACCTTAGAACTTGCTCTAGTATATGGGTATTTCTGACCCATTTTATAGTAGTTAATGAATGGTAATGGTGTTGCCTACTGGCCAGGGAAAATGCTGCGGATAAAAACCTCAGAATAATCATTGAAAACATTGACAAATGTACCTTCATTTGCTGTATATGAAAAGAAAAGGATCCACAGGGTATGCAGTGCAGCACTTGGAAGCCTTGCCATCACTGACACTGGCCAGGCTCAGCAGGACAAGCTGTGCTGAAATCCTGCCAACAGAAAACATTATTACAAGCTTACATCAGTGTCCCAGTGAAGGTAAAGGTGTAGTTCTTCTTATTGCTTCTGCTAGATGCTAGGATTCAGATCCCCTGCAGTGCCTCATCCCCCTAAAGTCAGCTCATGGAACAACGAGAAGGGTAGAAGAACAATACAAATGAGCTCGAAGACTTTTCTGCAGAGTTTGAATTGCAGGATCCTGGCCTGGCACTGGAGACACCCATTTTAGCTACCAGAAAAACAAAGCTGCCAGTGAGGTACTGAAAGGGTAAAGACTAGACCAAAATCACTGACAAGCAACACATCACCAAAACCCTATGATTCCACTCAGATCACTCAAAGAATCTAAGCATAAAGTGTCTATTTACTAAAGTGTTTTCCCCAAGTCTTATCACAGTACCTCGATATCATCCTCTTGAAAAAGATTTATGCAAAGAGCTCTGAGCCTTGTTTCAGCAGAATGCAGATTCATTAAACCAGTACATAATTAGAAGCTGTGAAACACATACCTAAGTCATGATATAACCAGCACAATTTTGGAGAAGAAAATTATGCAACTTTCACATATTAGAATTCCCTAAGCACAGCAAAGCTGCTCAAGTAAACTGAAACAGATGAAATAATTCATTTAAGACTTTCAAAACACATGATTCCCCAAGATTCTTTTGCTGATGAAACACAGCCACATAGTGGAATATCACATTTTGGATTAGCTACGGCTACCAATGTTCATGTTATTAGAAATGTACTCAGTGCAGTTAAGATTTTGAGCTTTTCACATTTTGAGGAACAAAACATGACTGAGCATAGTAGTAATTATTTGAGAAGAACTCAAGTGCTTTAGCTGCTGCTCAGAAAAAAAAGAGCAAACTGCTCCAGCATACAAAAATCCTTCAGCTTTCCCCAGTTTTTCCTGGAATTCCCAAGAGAGGAAGTGTTTGCTTTCCAGCCCATTGTTAAGTAACTGTTGCATGACTGAAGTTCCAAGAAACTCTGCAAAGTTTGGCAGAGAATCCTGCATCACGCAAGCATGTGTGAATCAGAGACGGCACAGCAAAAGCATCTCCCCCGCAGGAGGGAAGCTCTGCACATGCAGCAAGCGGCGGTGTCCCGCGGATGGCGCTACCCAGCGGCTCTAACTGCAAACCCTGGGAAGACGCTGCTGATAAAACCAGAAAGCTTTCTTTTAATAACAGCACTGGACGATAAACCCGATGCAAAGGGAGGAGATGTTAACATGGAACAGCTTTCCTTTCTGCTAGCCCTTACGTTTGTCTCACACAGGATTTCCTGTCTTGTATGATCACTAAAGAAGGAACTGTGGATTTTAACAGACCAAGACATTTTTTATTCTTTTTAAATGACTGATTTTACTAACATTTTAATGTCTTTTTAATCCTCATTCCACAAATTCCTTCATGTAATTTGGGATACCTCCCGCTAATGTGTTACACAACAACACACAAAGGGTATCTGCATTTCTGGAGCTGGAAGGGCACATCTGGATAAACCCCTACTGACAGATACGGGGAGAGCCTCTCAAAATGAGCAAGTGGGTTCTCTTGGAAAAACGTGGACCGAATCAGATTTGGGTGATGACTTCAGCTGAAGCTCCTGCTCTCCAGCATGTTCTCGTATTGAGATGACAGAAGTCAGCAAAGGGGATAAGGACACGGCACCCTCGTAACGCGAGCGGCCGCACGTCGAGCCCTACGGGTGTTCTGTTACTGCAGAGACCGAACCGAGAGTTGCCGGTACCGAAAGGAGCGCAATTGCAAGATGTCTCACCTGGTCAACAGCCCCCTGGACCGGC